>JAMLFY010000334.1:0-40973 GCA_030441495.1 Dalbergia oliveri | reverse complement strand
AGCAGAATTTCTCCTATTAAGTACAAATGACGGAAATGCCCTGAGGTCATTTCTCCCGAAATTCAAGGACTTAAAGGAACCCTTCAAATGGGTTCAACTCGATGTTTGAAGGGGATTATGCTGTTATGAATGATATAAGGAGGAGGGAACCTCGTTTTCTAAACTTCGGCTCAAAATGACCAAAATACCCCTTCCTATCTCTACACGGGTAAAAGATGCCGTTTAAGCCCAAACTTTCAGGAAGTTTAGAATGATGTTTATGAGCAATGTTTGATGTTTAGTTGAGCAGGAAGGTCCACAAGTTAGTGTAAAATTACCATTTTGCCCCTAACGTGTCCAATACGCCTAATGAAGCAATAAGGAACCTAAGCAATATTAGGCTCTAATCGAAGATTAATTTATTTCGATAATTAATCTAGAGTCAAAATGATTTATTAAGGTTAATTAGAACCTAAGATTGCTTAGATAAACTCTAATGGTATTCTTTAAATTCAAGATTGCTAGTCATGGAATCTTGAATAGTGTTTTCTCTCTCTTTCCTTAAATTAAGGAATTGAGCCATACCTCATTTGACCAAAAGAATTATTTTAAATTACTAATCTAATAAGATCACCCTCCTAATCAAGTCTTGAACCACCTCAATTAACCATTTTCTCACCTAAACGCTTGCTTACAAACTCCTAATCAAAAAGCCTAATCATAGAAACACTTAAACACATCCTTAAACCACAATTACATGAACAAAAATCCCTTCCCCTTGGCTGATGAGAGCCGAAAATCTGTCTCCAAATGGTGCCACATGTTGAGTTGTGATGCACCCAAGCCCATGCCTTAGGCCATACCTTGCCCATGCTTCAACCATGCTTGCCATGCCTAAGCCCATGCTTTTGTAAGAGATATTTCCTCCTCCCTTGACCTTGAAAAGTCATCAGCCATTCCCTCCCAAATCAGCCAACATGTCTCATTTTTATAAATACCAAGCCTTGATGAACCTTGTCACACTTTGGTCACTCCATAAGTTCACACTTCTTGCAAATTCTCTCATTCCTCTCAAATTCCCTAACTTGGCTGATTTCTTCCTCAAGACTCCAAAAGGATTTCCTTCCTTCCATCTAGAAAAAAAGCTTTCTACATCTCTTCAAGACTTCTTAAGGTAGGGGTTAAGTTTTGATGATTTTTGTGTTCTTCAAGAAAGTTCTAGTTTTTCTCTTGGTTTCAAACTCCTTTTCCTTCCTCTTTCTTTTTCGGCCAAGAGGCCTTCTTACAAAAAGAATGTGAGCTTGATGATGAGGTTTCAAGATAATGATTTGTTGTTGTCATGTGAGAAACCTCTAAAGCTTGAAACAACTTGGTCTTGGACCATACATGCTTGGATTTCCTTTCTTTTCTGGCTTAAGTTTCGGTTTTTCCTCTTCCTCTTCCTTTAAGGATTTTCAGTTTTTCTTCTATGGATTTGAACAAAGTTTGTAAATATGTCTCATAGATCACGAAAGTTTTGTTAAGAAAGTTAATCTCATGATTTCAAAGAGCTCTAGGCTTACCCTTGCCAACCTTAAAGTTGGTCGGCAACTCTAGAATAGGCGCTAGATTGAAGCCTATGAGCAATAAAATAAATAACTTAGTTCTTGTAGTTTTGTTTAGACAAAGTGATGAACTTTGGGTCCATTTCCTTAAGCTTGAATGAGTTCAAACCTTAAGATTTCTCTTGAAGTCTAGGTGCTAAGAACTCTAAAGCTTGCCTTATGATGCATAATGGGTTGAGGTTTATGTTCCTCTAAAAGTCTTGCAAGAGTTCTAGCTAAGACAAAAACAAGATGCATTCATGTTTAAATTTATGTCTTGCATCTCATGTTTATTTTGATGTTATCACTAATTTCACAAGAGTAAATGAATGAACTTGCATTACCATATTTAAATTCCCAAGCTTGCATTTCATGTTTATATTTCAAGTCATCACTTAATCCTTGAAGATAATAATGAAGTTGCATCTCATATTTATTTTATGCTCTCACTTTACTTTCTAATGAAGAGTAAAATAAAGTGCATGGCATGTTTAAGATTTTGTCATCACCTAAACACTCTAGAGCTCAAAGACTTGCCCTAAGTATCCTAAAAAGGAAACTCCATTCAAAAGAAATGGATGAGTTTTGGTATGAACCAACAATGGTTTGATTTTGTAAAATACATGAATAATTTTCAAGGAAAATGTTGGAAAAGTTTTATGAGGTCTCAAGAGGTTTAAAATAGTTTGGATGTGTCAAAATCATGTTTTCTCAATTTTCGAGGTTCTGGTCATTTTACTTCCACCATGTAACTAAACCCAAATTTGCAAAGGATTTTGTTCTGGTAATCGAACCAGAGGGCAGTGTAATGAATTACTGGCTTTTATGCCCAGAACATCTTACTGGAAACATTATAATCGATTACGTCTAAAGTAATCGATTACCAAATGTTCTTTACTTTCCAAAACGATTTAACCCTAAGTAATCGATTACCGTCGTATGTAATGAACCCTATGTCCTTGTTTTTCCAAAAGGGTTAACCTAAGTAATCGATTACCATTATGTGTAATCGATTACCCCATGTTTTAAAAACCCAGAATGAATTGAGCTCTGGTAATCGATTACTAGGAACATGTAATTGAATACCAAACACCTTTTGTTTAGAAACATTCCAAGAGAAAACTAGCAACTTATATGCATTTCAACCCAAGAGATTATGTGATCTTATGGGTTCATGATTGGTTCTATGTTTGGCTGGTATAAATGGTCTAAGGTGTTAAATGTGTAAAATTATGTTGAGTGAAGCAAGGATCGATTTAGAGAAGCTAGTAAAGAATAAGTAACTAAAAAGGGACTTGAGATGAGAATTCTAGAACACCTTAATAAGAAAAAGTGCAAATCTGTTCTAGCATGTTAATTCAGGGATAAATGATTCATAATTAGTAAGACATGTACAAGATCCCTTCATAAATGATTAGGTGCTAATTTCTAAGTATAAGATGATGATAAGAGATCTAAGTGGTTTATAACTTAGAGAACATGCCTAGGAATCCCTCATAATTGATCTAGAATTAATTATGGAGTCTAGGCGAAGATGGATCTTAAAAGGGTCGCGAATGGAGATTCTAGAGCCCCTTCAAATGATATATATTTCTCCCTTTTATGTTGAGTGAGTGGAATCTTGGTGAGTTCAAATCTTAGAGGAAAAGTTTAAGTGCCAACCCTTGAGGGTAATAATAATGCAAATACAAGTTTAAAGCAAAGGGGCAAAGCATAAGACCTGTGAGATAGGTGGACGAGAGTATGATTATGATGATGAACCTCGTGCACACTTATGATGATGTGATTATGTTAGTTCCTTGAGCATGAAACTTTATATGCATAATTTGATGAAATGTTGTGTTTGAGATGCATAATGTTTCAAAGATATGAATGAAATTGAGAAATATGCTCATGTGAACTAGAAAGTTGTGGCAATGAGAAAGTTCCATGAAAATGATGCATGTGACTGAAATTATGTGGCATGACTCAAATTTGAGGAAATTCGGAGAGTAGCGTGTTATGCAGAATTTCCGTAAATTGAGGGACAAAAGAAAGTTTTTGAGAAATATGAAGTTTAAAGTTATATGCAGAGACGCATTTCTCCTACTAGGATAAGGAGAAAGTCAACCACAGTGAGGGGTTTGGACGCAAGCCATACAAAGGACAAAGTCACTCATTCTTAGCCAAGTGGATGATTTCGAAGAAGGAGAAAGTCCCATGATGGGTGATCCTTAGGCCCCCTTTACCTCTCAAAGTCGGGATTATGATATTTATGATTCGCTTATCAAGAGGATAAGTAAGAACTAGTGACGACTAGTTAAGGTATGAGCTCATAGCCTAGCTTAAGGGTGCGGTTACTATATTATTGGTGACACAAGTATGAGAAGGGAAAGATGTTCAAAGAAAAGTTTCATGCCACACAATGTTGTTTGAATTTGTTTGATTTACCTAAAGTGCTACCATGCATCCATGAAACATTATGTTGCATACATGCATTAAGAATCATTATAAAAGACATGGACCTTGGACAACAACCTTTGTGAAAACCTCATAATGAACCTATGCATGCTCAACCTTTTCATAATAAACCCAAGGTTCCTGGGGACGTAAACGATGACTTAGGATAGAGGTTCCTCCTGAGATTCTTTATAAGAATTCTCACCCCTCTCTCTGTTTCTTTCGTTACGTCTTCAGATATCAATGGCGTGTTTGTGATTTCATTGACCCGCCTACATGGGAGGTGCACTATGACCCAGAGCATCAGTCCTACCACTTCAAGGGTCATTGCGGGTGCGCGTTTTGCATACGTGGGACGCCTTTTCTTTCCGTCCGCTTCTCGCTTCGATCCGACCACCCTTTGGGCGACCCTCATCTGAGAGGAACAACCAGAGATGAACCGTGATACCCAATTCCTTCCTGGTCGGAGTACGCGGATATCCTAATATGTTCCCGTTTCGACAGAGGCTCATCCTTTAGAGGATCTTCCCTTAACCCTATGGGTCCAGAAAATCATAGGAGACGGTCACCAAGCGGAGGCATGCGAGGCGCGTTCGACGCCCGGAGAGGCGACCACGACGCGGAGGCCATGCTGTCCCCTGATTCCCATGCCTAGATCTAGGCTTCGTTGGGCTGGTCAAGAAGCTTCGTCAGTCGCGGGCTACATCTCCCGGCAAGAGGACGACAACCACAGTAGCTGGAGTGGGAGGGTAGTGATAGTTGGGTGTTTATCTTTTGGGATTATTACCATGTATTTGTCTTTATGTTTCCCATTGTGGTGCCAGACTCTCCCACTGCATACGGGTAACTTTATGTTTCTATTATATTTCTTATTGTGATGTACTAAACTATTTATCTAATGTAATGAGGAATGATGTTTATGATGGATGTGTTCTTTAATGTTTATATTCTCTATGTTTTATTTATTCTTCCGCTTCACGTTGTTTATGTTAGCGCAAAGGCTCGCACTTTGGTTTATATAAATCATTTCAAAAAAAAAAAATTTACCCGTATTTTCCGCTAAGTATTTGTAAATGAATTTAAAGAAAGTAATAACTAATAATTAGTCTTGATGACTAACGTATGAGGTTAAATATTTAGGGTGTTACAAAGGAACTAAGTAACGTATTATGTGATTATGATTTTCTTCTATGTATAATCTTTATAAATAATGATAAGAAATATGATGATGATGATGAGAAATATGATGTTCTTCTATGCAAAATATTATGATATGATAATAGGAATATGATGTGGTCTTATGCATAACTATGTTATTATATGTGAAAGGAAAAGTTCATTATAAACATGACATGCTAAGTTTATGATGCATTATAAGATGCATGATTAAAACTAAACCTCAATAAAATTTTAGAACTTAATAAATCAATCTTAGCATGCTCACTATTTCATAATGAAATTTAAAGGTTCCTGGGACGATGATGATGACACAATGCATCATGTGGTTAGTCCTAGAGATTCTTTTATAAGTTTCTCACTCCCCTCTATTTTTCTTTCCATCGTCTTAAGAAACAGAAGGAAGCGTTCGTGAATCACATTGAGGCTTTCACCTGGTAGTTGAACTTGATCCTACTATTCACTCGTATATTTAGATATCTATCCCTATCCTTGGAGTGTTATTACTAGGTGCCATTAATGGATGTCCTTCCATCCATATATTATTTATGTTTGTTAGATTGCCTACACCTAGTCTTATTACTGTTGGTAGGCAAACTATCTATGTGTTATGTAATTATGGATGTTATATGATGGAGCCAATATGATGTGTTTTTCATGCTATGTCTCCACATTATTCGCTTTATTTCGATTATTGTTCACGTTATGCGCGCTCACGTTTTCAATTATGTTTTAAAAAAAAAATGGCTCGTAATTTCACTAAGTATTTTCAAAGTATGATGAAAACTGAAGCAAAGAGTAAAGTCTAGTAATTAATCAGATACAACCTAGGTGTATTGGTTAATTTAGGTGTTACATTTTGGTATCAAGAGTTCGTTCTCACGAAGAGGATTGGACTGGCTATGTCTAAAGCATACTACGTTAGAAATGTCATGTGTATATGTTTATCATTAGGATGAGCTTGAGGATTAGAGATGCATGACTCTATGTTGCACGTGCCATGGTAACTTGCTCACTTTGCATGGAATGTTGAGCATATCACCCTGTGTTGCTGTTTTGTGTGTATAGGGACCAATGGCACGTCGACAACATACTAGGAACGTGGCACAGAATAACCAGAACAACGAAACTCCGAAGCACTACGCGATGTGGCAAGGACAATGGGAATGATGATGGATCGAATGGATCAAGATCGCAAGCTAATGCGAATCAAGGCCATGAGATTCCCGAACATGCTCGTTTTGGGAGATTCGTAAGGCGAACCCGCCATTTTCAAGGGGACCCTCAATCCAAATGTTGCAGATGAATGGATTCGAATATTGAGAAGGTCTTTGCTGGTCCCATGCTCAGAGGACGGAGGTCACTTCGCTACCCATATGCTTGAAGGTGATGCCGCTGTCGAAGGTGCCAAAGGCTCCTGGAGGCGACCGACATGGACATTGATTGGGACTATTTAAGGTCCATTTTTATGAGAAGTATTTCCAGGTCGGTCAAAAATGCCAAGGACATTGAGTTATGCAACTTGTCCAAGGAAATATGAATGTGGCCCGGTCATGCAGATTTGAGGAACTTAAGTTCTCAAGGATGTAAGGGTAACCAGACGAGTATTGGAAATGCATTAAATACGAGTCAGGTTTAAAGGCGGAGCTTAATGTGGAGTTGCGCATTTGGAGATTAGGGATTTCTCTACCCTAGTTAACAAATGCCGCATCATTGAAGAAGGGCAAAGAAAGTTGAGCACCTCAAAGTCGATAATATCACCAGGAAGCTGACACCTCAAGGTCAGCACGTTAAGAGGCAAACAACCCCATTCTCACCTCAATCAAGACCACAAGGGCCACAAAGGAACTTTCAACAAGGCCGAACAACAACAACAACCGCTATAACCAACCGCTACAACAACAACCCCAACAACAATCACAAAACAACAATAACAACAACAAGGGGAAAGCACCACAAAGGGGTCCAGCAGCACCTCCACGACCCGCACCATCCATGGAATGTCCAAGTGCGGCAAGAATCATGGAAGCATGCCATGTTGAGGAACAAATGTTTGCTATCGGTGTGAAAGCCAGGCCACTACTCTCAAGAATGCACGGAGAGGAACCCGCCAACCCCAATCCAAAGCCGAGGTACCAAGGAAGGGTTTTTACCGTTAATGCTAAGGAAACGACAAAGTCATAAAATCTCGTGGAAGGTAAGTGTAACATACATGGTAAAAACTTAATTGTACTATATGATTCTGGCGCTTCCATTCTTTTATCTCCCACTCATGTGTTAAAAGCCTTAACTTACATGTGACTGAACTTCCTTTTGACCTTGTTGTTTCTCCTCCAACTGGAAAACCTAGGACTTGTAAATGTTGTCTAGATTGTAATTTTGTTATTGAAAATAGATCCTTTGTTTTAGATCTCATTTGCTTACCCATGCAAGGTTTAGATGTGATTCTTGGCATGGATTGGCTTGAAGCCAACCGTGTCCTGTTAAGCCTATGAGAAAACCATTACTTTTTCTTCCTGTTCCTGAACCTAAGAAACCTATAAGTCTGTACATAACATCTGAAAATGGACTGTGGTAAGGGTGAGAGTAAAGGTTATATTTTCCTAGCAGCTAGTGATGCAGACTTTGAGCAAAGTATCGATGAGATACTGATAGTAAGGAATTATCCGAAGTATTTCAGATGAGATACAGAGTTTCCCCCAAGAGAAAGATAGAGTTTTCCATAGAATTGCTTCAGTGCAGGTCCCATATCCATAGCCCCATCAGGATGTCCCCATTAGAGTTGACCGAGTTGAAAGCTCAGTTGGAGGATTTATTGGAGAAAAAGTTTGTAGACCTAGTGCGTCACCTTGGGGAGCCCCGGTGTTGTTTGTGAAGAAAAGGATGGAAGTATGAGGATGTGTGTTGACTATAGGCAATTGAATAAAGTGACGGTGAAGAACAAATACCCTTTGCCTAGGATAGATGACTTGATACCAAGCTTAAAGGTGCAGTAGTATTTTCTAAGATTGATTTGAGGTCAGGTTACCACAGTTATGAGAGATGAAGATATACCGAAAATGGCCTTGCACTCGATACGCCATTTTGAGTAATGTCCTTTGGATTAACCAATGCTCAGCAATTTTTATGGATTACATGAATAGGATCTTTAGACCCTATTTAAATCAGTTTGTGGTTGTCTTCATAGATGATATTCTCATCTACTCTAAGACCCACGAGGAGCATGAACGCCACCTAACCATAGTCCTGGAAATCCTAAAGGAAAAGAAACTATATGCCAAGCTTTCTAAGTGTGAATTCTGGTTGGATGAGGTGAAATTTTTAAGGCATGTAGTATCTAAGAAAAGGAATTGCTTTAGATCCTAGTAAGGTGGAAACGGTCGTAAACTGGAAAGACCAACCACGGTAACTGAAGTAAGAAGTTTTTTAGGTTTACTGGTTATTACCGTCATTTATCAAGGGATTTTCCATATTTCCCTACCCCTTAACCAAGCTAACTAGGAAAAACACCCCTTTTCATGGACCCGAAGTGAAAAGAGCTTTCAAGAGCTGAAACATAAGCTAACCTCAACCCCTATTTTCAGTATTACCCGACCCAATGTGCCTTTCGAAGTGTCCTGTGATGCTTCGAGGAAAGGTTTGGGTTGTGTACTGATGCAAAATAGGCAAGTGGTGGCCTATGCATCAAGACAACTCAAGCCGCATGAGGCAAATTACACCCATGACCTTGAGTTAGCCACTGTCGTGTTTGCTCTAAAGATTTGGAGACACCATTTATACGGAGTGAGGTTTGAGGTGTTTTCCGATCACAAGAGTTTGAAATATCTCTTTGATCAAAAAGAGCTAAACATGAGGCAAAGAAGGTGGATGGAGTTTTAAAAGATTATGATTTCGGTTAAATTATCATCAGGTAAAGCTAATGTGTAGCTGATGCCCTAAGTAGGAAATCCTTACAAGTGTCCGTTTGATGGTGAAGGAGGTTGAGTTAATTGAGCAGTTTAGAGACCTAAATCTAGGGATGACCTTGACCACTAAGGGCATAAGAGCTTGCCATCTTAGTGTGAGTGAATTCAAGGAAAGAATTGCTCAAGCCCAAAGGGAAGATACGGAATTTCAAGAAACCTTAGAGCAATAAGAGCGGATAAGTTGAAAGGTTTTACCCAAGGGAATGATAGTTTATGGAGGTTTGAAGGTCGTATATGTGTACCTGCTAGTGGTGACCTCCGAAGGATATTTTGGAGGAAGCCCATAAGAGCCATTACCCTTCATCCGGTGCAACCAAGATGTATCAAGATTTGAAGAAGATGTTTTGGTGGCCAGGATTGAAGAAGGATGTGTGCACATGGGTGAGTAAGTGCTTGGTGTGTCAAAAGGTGAAGATTGAACACCAAAAACCTTGGAATGTTGCAACCTTTGTCAATCCCCGAATGGAAGTGGGATAGTGTCTCCATGGACTTTGTAGCTGAACAGAGGACCCAAGCAAATCATGACGCCATATGGGTAATTGTGGATCGGTTGACTAAATCAGCCACTTTTACCTATTAAGGTGACTTATTCCTTGGATAGGTTAGCAAGTTATATTCAAGAGATAGTAAGATTACACGGAGTCCGTCGACGATAATCTCGGATCGAGGATCCGCGATTCACGTCGTTTTGGGGAGCCTTTCAGAAGGCGTTTGGTTCAAAGCTGTGTTTGAGCACGGCTTATCACCCCAACGGATGGTCAATCTGAAAGAACTATCCAAACTTTGGAAGACATGTTGAGGGCATGTGTTTTAAATCAAAGAGGGAGTTGGGATAAGTACCCTACCATCGTTGAATTTGCATATAACAACAGTTATCATGCAAGTATCGGTATGGCACCATACGAGGCCCTCTATGGACGGAAGTGTCAATCACCTCTATGTTGGTATGAGCCCGGAGAGCAAAGTCTACTTGACCGGATATTGTGAGGGAAACGAGGAACAAATCAAGAAGATTAGGGATAAGATTCTTCCTGCTCAAAGTCGCAGAAAAACTATGCGGACAAGCGCGAAAACCGCTAGATTTTCAAGAAGGGGACCATGTGTTCCTAAGAATCATCCCTACCACAGCATAGGCCGAGCAATGAAAGTAAAGAAATTGAGCCCCAGATTTCTTGGTTCGTTTGAAATCCTTAGCAAAATAGGATATGTAGCCTATCGTATAGCCCTCCCAGGAGTCTGTCCAACCTTCATGATGTTTTCCATGTCTCCCGATTAAGGAAATATCATTTCTGACCCAAGTCATGTACTAGAGCCAGAACATGTACAATTAAGAGATGACCTAACGTTAACTTACCACCCACGAGAATCGTTGACCGAGGAGTTAAGCAATTAAGATACAAGGCATCTCCTTCAGTCAAAGTAGCATGGGGACGAGGTGGAAGCAAGAATTTACATGAGCTGGAATAGACATGCAAGCACAATACCCAGAGCTATTCTAAGGTAACGAATTTCGAGGCGAAATTCTTTAAGGAGGGAGTAATGTAACGTCCCAATTTTCTGTAATTTTCCTGTCATTAGAAATTACCGAATTACTCTAGGTAATTTTATATAATTTGAGACCAAACAATCCTAAATAAAGGAATATAACGTTAGAAGAAGGTTAGGAGCAATTCGTGCAAGTTGCAAACCCCGATTTTCTGTACGTGTAAAATGACCAAAATGCCCCTAAGGTTATTTCACTCAGAAAATGAGGATCGTGGGCCCCACCCATCCTCAAGGGGATGTTTTGATGAAAATAAGGGATTGTTTGTGTTATGTGTGTTAATAGAGGAAAGAATCTTAATTTTGAGCTTCGATGTGAAATGACCAAAACGCCCCGGTCTTTTAATTAAATTGCATGCCACTTAGACCAAACCTCACTAAAATGTTTTAAAACATGTTTTTAAGCTATGATTGACCATTGGTTAAGCTTTAGAGTATCTCGGGCAATTTTTAAGTAAAATGACCATTTCCTATCTCTTATGCAGTTTTGCAAATTTTGAGATTTTTGATTCGTCTACGAAACCTAAGCAATATTAGGCTCAAATTAAAGCTTATTAAATTCTAATTACTAATCTAGATTCAAAATTATTTATTTAGATTGATTAGAACCTAAAATTGTTTAAAAACACTCAAATTGCTTACTAATTCACCTAAGCCCTTAACCGTAAATTCTAAATTACATGAATACCTTACCTACACCTAAATAATACATGGAATACACAAAACCCTCTTCCATGAGGCTGTAATGCAGGAAATAATTCAGCCATAATCATCAAAATTATTGCAAAATAATGCACTAAAACAAAATGCTAAAAAATTCCCTAAAACATGGCATAAAACATGCCTTAAACAAGAAATGATTTTCCTCCCTTTGTTCCCCATGAAAAATCCAAAATTATGCCTCCTCCTCTTGTCCATACATGAACTTAAATCCTCTATAAATAGGCATGCTTAAGGAGTCTTAGATGCTTGCTCAAAATTGTACACATTTCTAGTTTTTCCAAAGCACCAAAAGCTCTCATTTCCTCCTCCTCTTGGCTGAATTCTTTCTTCAAGTTTTCAAGAATATTTCTTTCATTTCACTCCAAGAAACCAAGTTCTCTTCCTTCCTTCAAATCAGATTAGGTAGGGAGTTGTTTCTATTTATTTCTATGCTTTGCTAAGTGTGTTCTTAGTTCAAAATGAAAATTATGAACTTACCTTAGCTTTTGTTTTCTTCTTCATTTTCTTTAACCAATTCGGCCATATGGCCTAGGTGGGACTAAGATGATGGCATGATGATGAGGACCTTAAGAAGTCTTGATTTGAGCTTAAAAGATGTAATAATAATTCTCCTATCCCTTCTCTGGTTTCTGGGTACCGCGCTCAGTTTCTTAAGATTCCCTCCACTGGTCCAGAATGGATTCCGCTTCAAGTTTCTTGCATCAAGTTTATATTTCAAGTTCTTGCATCATGTTTAATTTTCAAGTCATCACCTTAAATCTTAAAGATAAAGAAATGGATTTGCATATCATGTTTATAATTCCAAGTTATCACCTTATAATGACAAGATTAAAATGAGGTTGCATAGCATGTTTATGATTCTAAGATATCACATAAATCTCTTAAGCTCAATACTTGCTCCTTTTATCTTAAGTGAGAATTTTAATTATGAAGATTCTTTCAAGTTTAGCAAAAAGAATTAGTTTCTAAAAGAGTTTTAAAGCTTTGCAAGGATTCTACGGAAACTAACATTTTATGTTCACTTAAAATGTGATTTTATACAATTATATGAGGTTCATGATTTGACTTCTGATATGAGATTAGTACTAATAAATGATGATGATTTAATATGTTTGGAGTTGTGATAATTATGGTTTATTGTTAAGAGAAGATTCTATGCATGTTAGTGACAAAACTAGCTTCCTAAACAAGTAAATCTAGAATTTACCTAGTCTTTGACCCTTAAGTTTATCCAAACTCAAATCTGTTTTAGTATGTTATAATTTTGTCTAAGATTAGTTAGCGAAAAACTTGGTATCAATTAGTGTAGGATTAATACGAACACTAAAAATGAAACTAGTAACTAGAAAACCGTAAAAGCAGATTTTTTTTAGAACTCTAAAGAATGAAATTTATGCATTTGTTCAGAATTATAGCAACTATAAGAACCAGATTTTATTATGTTTAGATAAGGGAGAATAATTCATAATTGGTTTAGTAATTAATGTTAGCATCATAGGGAAAGCTCACAAGAAAGGGTTAAAAACGCAACTTCTAACACATCGTAAAACCTTAAGTATAACTCCTATGCTGCCCCATAGAGTTTAATAATGTTCCTAAGCCTTATAATTAATTGTAATAATGGTAATGAATCCCTTAGATGCATAATTAATTAGTTTGGCAATTGAGGTTACCAATTCTAGAGTTTTGGTTGTTTAAGAAATTTTCGATAAGGATTTATGATGATGCCTCTTTGATGTTTTAAGTGATAAGTCTATAAAGTGATTTGATACTTATTAAGTATTTGATGCCATTAAATGATTCCCTAGCTTGCATGTTATAGTTGTTGTTGCAAACAATGAAAATGCTTATGCATGAAATAAAGAAATAATCTATGTTATTTAAAAATTACTTTTGTTGGAAGAAAGTGTACTCCTGTAAAAGTGTAATTTGGAAAGGTTCTGGCTAGGAAAGACTTGGTATTTAAGCGTGTCCATTGTGACCCACCTCTCTTTTCCTGGAATCTCCGGATGCATGATTACAGTTGGTATATATATTATTCTAGAATAAGACTATAAATGAGAAAATGTTATAAATGATTATGAATAAGAATTGTATTATGATATAACATGTAAAGACTTAAAGGTGATTTAAAATATATGAGAAAATGACCCTTTGGACCATCAGACTATAGGTGGTGAAAGGTGATCCTGAGAAAATGATCCTTTGGACCCGTCAAACTATAGGTGGTGAAAAGGTGATTCTTTGCCCTAGTCCGTCTCTCAAAAGGGTAGAGACGAAATTTTTACTTATCAAAAGGGTTAAGTATGTGCTGTGACGACTAGCAAAGTATGAGCTCATAACCTAGATTACTCCTAAAAGGGTGGAGTATAGTGGTAGGAAAATGATGATGAAAGTAACTTTAAGTCACCTAAGGAACTAAGTAACGTATTATGTGATTATGATGTTCTTCTATGCATAGTATTTATAGATGATGATGAGAAATATGATGAGATAATGATAGAAATATGATGTTCTTCTTGCATAGTATTTATGATATGATGATGAGGAATATGATGTGGTTTATGCATAACTATGTTATTATATTTGAAAGGAAAAGTTCATTATAAACATGACATGCTAAGTTTATGATGCATTATAAGACGCATGATTAAAACTAACGAACCTCGATAAAGTATATTTTCGAACTTAATAAATCAATCTTAGCATGCTCACTATTTCATAATGAAACTCGAGGTTCCTGGGGACGATGATGATGACACAATGCATCATGAGGTGAGTACCCTCCTAGATTCTTTTATAAGTTTCTCACTCCCTCTATTTTTCTTTCCATCTCGTCTTCAAAAAAAGGAAGCTTCGTGAATCACATTGAGGCTTTCACCTGGTAGCTGAACTTGATCCCTAGTTTCACTTGTATATTCAGATATCTATCCCTATCCTTGAGTGTTATTACTAGGTGCCATTAATGGATGTCCTTCCATCCATATATTATTTATGTTTTATTAGATTGCCTACACCTAGTCTTATTTCTTTATAGGCAAAATATCTATGTGTTATGTATTATGGATGTTATATGATGGAGCCAATATGATGTGTTTTTCATGCTATGTCTGCATTTCGCTTTATTTCGATTATTGTTCACGTTATGCGCGACTCACGTTTTCAATTATGTTTTAACAAAAAAAAAGGCTTGTAATTTCACTAAGTATTTTCAAAGTATGATGAAAGAACTGAAGCAAAGAGTAAAGTCTAGTAATTAATCAGATACAACCTAGGTGTATTGGGTTAATTATTAGGGTGTTACATGAGCCTTTAGTTAAAGGTGGGTAAATTGAAGATGGTCAAATAAGCATAGTTGAGCAAATTGTAACCTTTTTAATCATAGTAGGCCATCATCAAAGAATTGTTTACAAGTTAGATTCTATAGGTCAGGAGGAACTCAGCAAATATTTAACAAGGTGTTTTGCTTAGTCATATGTGTGCAAAGCCTTTTATTTCTTAAACCTGTTCTAGAAGATTGCGTAGATCCAGATGGAAATGGTTTAAGGTAACTTCAATACATATAAGTAGTTGACGTTTTACATTACTTACTAATTATGTATACAATTGGTCTTGAAAATGTAAATTCTATGATGTGTCGGTTATGTAGAGCATTAAATGACACTTACATATGTGTGTTACTAATGATAAACCCCAATTCCAAACAAGAAAGGGTAGAATTTCTACAAATGTCATGGGAGTATGCAACGACATGAATTTTGTGTATGTACTTAGTTGTTGAAGGATTTGGCATTGATTAAGATACTCCTAGATGCTATTACATGACGTAATAGCCTCAAAATACCTCTTGGTATGTCTAAAATTAACTTTAAAAAAATTAGATTACTTACATTTCCTTACTTGTAATATTCTCTCTTGATTTATAGGTATTTATTTTAGTTGATGCTGGTTACACAAATGGCCAAGGGTTCCTAGCACCGTATAAAGGCACTCAATATAATGTGGAAGAATGGGCTCAAGGTTTACGTGCACCCAAAACTACCAAGAGTACTTTAATAAGAAGCACTCTTCAGCTAGGAACATAATTGAATGATGTTTTGGGTTGCTTAGAGAAGAATGGGCTATTTTGAAATTCTTCATTTTGTCCAATTAAACAAGACAATTATAATTGCTGTTGTCTTTTGTAAAACTTTATTCGAATGAATATGGACATTGATCTTGAAGAAAACACAATTCTTAAGCCTGAGCATATGCCTATGGAGAGGATTCTCCTAGCAATGTTGAGATGATTGACTGGAAAGTACGATGAATGGACTCAATGTGAGACAACCTAGCTATTGAAATGTTTGAAGAGGCAGAAATCATTCCACATAATTCTTTTATTTGGTTGAAATTTAACATTCTAGACCCTTGTGTTTGTAATATTCATGTAATAGTTTTTAATATTGTTAGGTTGAGTTAATCATTGATCTTTGTCATTTCTTTGACTTGATTAAGTAATATGTAGTAATTGGATATTTTAAGTTTTCTCTTTGATGTTATGTTTGTTTACTTTTTGAGTGATTATTGTTAATATCTTAATGTACTATATCACATATAAGTTATAATTGTTTATTTTTTAAGTGATTATATTTGATATCTTCCTACGAAGAATAGGGATAAATGGATAAACGCACATGGACCGATGAGGAAACAATTGCATTTGTTGGCTTCATGGAGGAGTGGTAGAGAGGCAATGTTGGACAATTCAAACTAGGTGTGTTTGAAAAATTTGCTAGAAAGATGAATGAGAAATTCCCTGGTTGTGGTTTAACTGCTAAATCCTGCAAAAACAAGCATAAAAGGCTAAAAGAAAAGTACCAATCAGGTAAACATGCTTGTATGAGTGGACTTGGGTGGAATGAGGATAAGAAAATTTAAAAGTGGACAGCAAACAAGTGTTGGAAATTTGGATTAAGATTTGTTACACTATTATGATTTTTTGGCTAAATATTGTGATGATCTTTTAATGCTTGCATCTTACACTTTCTCAAGTTTGTTTCCTTTATTTCAGCAACATCCCTTGAGGTTCCACAGTCAGAAGCCATTCCCACTCTTCCTTTGCTTGGAGACTATTTTTGGGAAGGATAGCGACGGGAGTTATGCTATGCGGTAATGATACAGATGAACAATTGGAAGAAGATGATGATCGACAAATGGGTGTTAATGATGTTGAGATGTTTGACAATGATTCTCCACTACACTGAATGCATCAATTGCTTTTTCTAGTTGAAAAACTCAAGGGAAAGCCTTTCTCTTAAAAAGGGCAAATACATTGACATTTTGAAGGACTTGGTTGCATCTATGGAAGTGGAGCAACAAGGCAAGCATGTGCAGATCCTAGCCAAAGCCATTCAGGTCTTAATGATGAGGGTCAAACTTGGTGAAACCCTTAGAGGACTTGGCTTCACTAATGACAAAGGAGTGATCCTGGTGGGCTCAAGTTCTCAGAACCCTGAATTACGAACTACCTTTTGGAGTTTCGTTGACAACCAAAGGTATGCATTTCAGAGCAATTATTTGTAATTAGTCATGTTGTCCAAACAAAGTGATCCAAGTGGAATGTTATTTAAATTTATTAGAACATGTTTTAATGTATTTTGTTGGATTGTTACTTTTATTTAGAGGTGTCATGGTTTAACACCCATTCTGTTACTGAACTCCAGAAACTTCATGTATTTTTAGAAGTTAATTTCATTATCTATCAAGTCTTGATTATGTTACTTGAGTTAGCTTTATGAGTTGCTACCAATTTACAATCATGCTGTTCACATTGGCAAATTAGATTATCTAGTTGGTGTGAATATTATGTTGTAGGTTTTGATGATGCCAAAAAGTAAATGACAAAAAGGTGGAAGCACAATAGCATGGAGTTTCCTGAAGATGAACAAGTCAAAAGTTCAATGGTAAGATTAATTAGGACTTAGATCATTTTGTTAAAAGGTTTTTATTTAATAAGATTATTTGGCCCTTGTAAAGTTAATCAAAGTTTGAATCTAAGGAAAATTTGATTTGAAAGAATTTAATTATTTTTAATGTAGAATTTGTTTTGATTTGTGAAAATATGAGTATTATTTGAAAGGAAATGTTTCCAAGATGTTTTGAAATGTTTTTAAATGAAAGAATGACTTAAAGTGTGTTAAATCTTTAATTTTTCAAATTTCTGGAATTGTTATAATTGATTACCATATCCTGTAATCAATTACCATGTGTCTTGTGCCCAGAATTTGAAATTTGGTGTTTGTAATCGATTAACAATGCCTGACCATTGCCATTTTAAAACAACTGTGTAATCAATTATCAGTTTATGTAATTGATTACTATATCCAGAAATATGCAAATGAGTGTGTTTTGAAGAGATACATCTTTTGAGATTAATCACCAACAGTCTACATGATTTGTTTTCTATAAATACCCTTTCTTTAACACTTCTAAGGCATGAAAAACATACTGCAAAGATAAATTAATAATCATTCTCTTCATCAATCATTTGTTCAATACTTGGCCAAATACACTTATTCTTAAGAAACCTTCTAGTGGTTCAATTTGCAATATTTCCTCTAGTTCAGAAAGTGAATTCTTGTATTCTACTATTGAGTTTGTGTCCAGGGTGAGACATCCCTTGTAAGAACAAGAGTGAGGTATCTCTTGATTCTTGAGAGACTCAAACATAAAGGGTGATAGATCCTAAGGTATAGAGTTCTCTTCGGTTGTAAAGAATTTAAAGTTAGTGGAACTCTAAAGCGGGTTGCTTGGCAACTGGATGTAGGCCACAAGAGGTGACCGAACAAGTATAAACCGAGTTTGCATTCTCTCTTCCCTTATCTCTCTAGGTTTATTGCAAGTCTACTTCTCATTATCTTATTTATTTATATTATTAGGACTCTATATCTCTTACATTTTCATCCATTCTATTAGGTTTCCAATCCAATTTCTTTCATTTTATTGAAAAAGGAATTAGTGTGTAAAATCAAGAAAAGTTTGAAAACTCAATTCACCCCACTCTTGAGTACATTGAGGCCACTTGGATAATAAGTGGAACCAGAGCTAGATTCTTGTATAAGGCTTAAATGCTTCAAGAATAGTAATGGCCTCATCAAACTTTTTCTTGAAGAAAACTCTATTAATAGTCCTTCTATATTCAATGGTGATGGTTATCATTATTGGAAAACTCGTATGCAAATCTTTATAGAAGCCATAGATTTAGATATATGGGATGCCGTAGAAAATGGCCCTTTCATTCCCACAAAAGTAGTAGGAGAGAAGAAAATTGAAAAAGTTAGAAATGAGTGGAGTAATGAAGATAAAAAGAAAGTTCAATATAATTTGAAAGCCAAGAACATAATCACTTCTAGTTTAGGGATTAATGAGTAATTTAGAGTGTCAAATTGTAAAAGTGCAAAAGAAATGTGGGACACCTTAGAAGTCACTCATGAAGGTACTAGTGAAGTCAAGAGATCTAGAATAAACATTCTCACACAAGAATATGAACTCTTTAGAATGAATCATAACGAAATCATTCAAGACATGCAAAAGAGGTTTACTCATATTGTTAATCATCTTGCCTCATTGGGAAAAACATTTCCAAATGAGGATCTTATTAACAAAGTATTGAGATGTTTGAATAGGCGTGGCAACCAAAAGTGATGCCTATTGCAGAATCAAAGGATTTGGCCACTATGTCTCTTACCACTCTCTTTGAGAAACTTCAAGAACATGAGTTAGAACTTACAAGACTCAATCAACATGAAGAGAATGACAAAAGGAAGAAAGGAATTAAACTCAAAGTCTTATCTTCCACACATGAAGAAAGTGATGAAGAAGACAATGATGAACAAGAAGGTATGGATGAAAATTATAAAAGTTTTAGTCTTTTTGTAAAAAGATTTGGAAGGTTTCTATAACACCTTAATATTTAACCCCAATACGCCTAGGACGTATCAAGACTAATTATTAGTTATTACTTCTCTTTAAATTCATTTACAAAATACTTAGCGGAAAATACAGGTAAAATTTTTTTTTTTTTGAAAACAAAGTGCGAGCCTTTGCGCGTAACATATACAACGTGAAGCGAAGAATAAATAAAACATCAGGACATAAGCATTAAAGAACACATCCATCATAAACATCATTCCTCATCACATTAGATAACATAGTTTAGTACATCACAATAGAAATATAACAGAAACATAAAGTCTTACCCATACTAGTGGGCAGAGCTTGCAAGTACGTAACATAGAATAAGAAACATGAAGACAAATACATGGAACAACCCAAAAGATACACCCAAGCTAAGTTCTCCCTCCCTCGAGCTATGGACGACGCTCCTACTTATTCTCGGTGGCATATATCCAATGAACTGGGCAAGCTCCTCGGATGCGTGAAGGCGGAAGGATGGGCGAGCGTGCCGCCACGGTGACGGCACATCTCGGACGTCGTACTAACCTCAAGTGCGTCAAGTCTCCTCGACCCATCCGATGTCCATGGGTACAGCAGGGCGGACCTGAGAAAGGATGAGAGGGAGGATCCTCTAATGGGTCGGTCTCCGAACGCCTCGGGCGAGGCACGTACTTGGGTAACCTCGCAAGCCTGAAGATGGACGGGCAAATGGTATGCATGGCGATCTTTAGGTAAATCAAACAATTATCAATCAACATATAAGTGGCATGTAACTTTTCTCTTGAACATCTTTCCTTTTCTCATACTTGTGACACCAATAATATAGTAACCGTACCCCTTAAACTAGGCTATAAGCTCATACCTTAACTAGTCGTCACTAGTTCTTACTTATCCTCTTGATAAGCGATCATAAACATAATCATAATCCCGACTCCCGGAGTACGGGTAGGGGGCCTAAGGATCACCCATCATGGGACTTTTCCCCTTCTTCAAAACGCATCGACTGGTTAAGCCAACGACTTGTCCGCTTTGGCAGGCTAATGTCTATGCCCTCACGATTTTACCTTCTCCTCACTAGCAGAGAAGTACGTCTCGGTGTGTCACCTTAAACATCATATACTTTCATTCTTCGAAACGCATCGACTGGTTAAGCCAACGACTTGTCCGCTTTAGTATGGCTCGACGTCCATACCCCACAGGTTTACTTTCTCCTCACCGTCAGGAAAAATGCGTCTCGGCATATAACTTTAAACTTCATATCTTTGAGATATTATGCATCTAGACACAACATTTCATCATATCACCATATCAAATTTGGCACATAAAGTTTCATGCTCAAGGACTAACATAATCACATCATCATAAGTGTGCACGAGGTTCATCATCATAACCATACTCTCTCGTCCACCTATCTCATAGTATCTTATGCTTTGACCCTTACGGGCTTTAAACTTGTATTTGCATTTTTATTACCCTCAAGGGGTTAACACTTAAACTTTTCTCTAAGATTTAAACCCATCAAAATTTCAATCAGCACTTATCATAAAAGGGAGAAAATCGTATGCTACGGGGCTCTAAAATCTCCATTTGTAACCCTTTTAAGACCCATCTTCGCTAAGGCTCCATAATTAATTCTTAGATCAATTATGAGGGATTCCTAGGCATGTTCTCTAAGTTATAAACCACTTTAGATCTCTTATCATCATCTTAAACTTTAGAAATTAGCACCTAATCATTTATGAAGGGATCTTGCACATGTCTTACTAATTATGAATCATTTATCCTTGAATTAATTATGCTAGAACAGATTTGCACTTCTTTGCATTAAGGTGTTCTAGAATTCTCATCCCAAATCCCTTTTTAAATTACTTATTCCTTTCTAACTTTTCTAAAATCGATCCTTGCTTCACTCAACATAATTTTACACATTTAACACCTTAGAACAGCATTATCCAGTAGCCAAACATAGAGAAGAAATCATGAACCCATAAAATCACATAATCTCTTGAGTTGAAATGCATATAAGTTACTAGTTTTCTCTTGGGATGTTTCAACAAAAAGGTGTTCTGGTAATCGATTACATGTTCCTAGTAATCGATTACCAGAACTCAATTCATTCTGGTTTCAAAAACAAGGGGTAATCGATTACATATAATGGTAATCGATTACTGAGTTAATCTTTAGGAAAAATAAAGAACATAGTAATCGACACTATAAGGTAATGATTACATGGTTTCCAGAAGGTTCTGAGCATGAAAAAGCCGTGGTAATCAACACTGCCTCTGGTAATCGATTACAAAACCAAAAGTCCTCGAAAACCTTCTGGTAATCGATTACATGGGTGGTAATCGATTACTGAACCGGAGTTTGAGAAAATATGATTTTGACACATTCCAAACTATTTTAAACATCTTGAGACCTCATAAAACAGCTTTCCAACATTTTCTTGAAATTATTCATGTATTTTACAAAATCAAACCATTATTGAATCATACCAAAACTCATCCATTTCTTTTGAATGGAGTTTCCTTTCTAGGATACTTAGGGCAAGTCTTTGACTCTAGAGTATTTAGATGATGACAAAATCTTAAACATGCCATGCACTTTATTTTATTCTTTGAGCTCTGAGTATGGGTTTGGAGTGCATCAAAAATCAACATGTGGCACCATTTGGGCAGATTTTGGCAACACATCAGCCAAGGGAAGGGATTTTTGTTCATGTAATTGTGGTTTAAGGATGTGTTTAAGTGTTTCTTTGATTAGGCTTTTGATTAGGAGTTTGTAGGCAAGTGTTTAGGTGAGAAAATGGTTAATTAAGGTGGTTCAAGACTTGATTAGGAGGGTAACTTATTAGATTAGTAATTTAAAATAATTCTTTGGTCAAATGAGGTATGACTCAATTCCTTAATTTAAGGAATTGGAGAGAGAAAACACTATTCAAGATTCCATGACTAGGAATCTTGAATTTAAAGAATACAATTAGAGTTTATCTAAGCAATCTTAGGTTCTAATTAACCTTAATAAATTATTTTGACTCTTAATTATCAGAATAAATTAATCTTCGATTAGAGCCTAATATTGCTTAGGTTTACTTAATGCGTCATTAGGCTTACTGTACACTGTTCTAGGGGCAAAATGGAAATTTTGTGCTAAAACTGGAGACCTTAGCAGACAAACATCAAACATTGCTCATAAACATCATTCTAAACTTCCTGAAAGTTTCAAGGCTCAACGGCACCTTTTACCCATGTAGACACAGGAGGGGTATTTTGGTCATTTTGAGCCAAAAGTTTAGAAAACGAGATTTCACCTCGAAAATCATTCATAACAACGTAATCCCCTCTAAACATCGAGTTGACCCATCGAGGGTTGTCGGGCAACTGTCCTGAATTTCGGGTAAAATGACCTAAGGGGCATCGGTCATTTGTACTCTAAGGCGGAATCGGACGTACATTACCCCCTCCTTAAAAGAATTTCGTCCTCGAAATTCGTTACCTTGAAAGCTCGGTATTCGTCGCATCTCGGATTCCAATTCCCATGTGTACTCCTCCGTCTTGTCTCGTCCTTACGCGACTTTCACCAAAGGAACGGACTTACTCCTCAACTGCTAACACCACGGTCCACGATCCTCGTTGGTCAGATTGAAAGTTAGGTCCTCCCTAACTGGTCAATTGATTTCTAAGCTGGAGACGTGAAAGACGTCATGAAGATTTGACAGATTTGGAGGTAGGCTATTTTAGGCGACTGTCCCGACTCTCTGAAGGATTTCAAAAGGTTCAGAAATCAGGACTCAATTTCTTGACTTTCATGGCTCTACCTATCCCTAGTGGGGGTTATTCTCAAGAAAATATGCTCACCTTCTTGGAACTCTAACGGCTTTCGCCGCTTGTCCGCATAGCTCTTTTGTCGGCTTTGAGCAGTCAAGATTCTATCCTTGATCATTCTTATTTGCTCTGTGGTTTCCCTCACTACATTCGGTCCCAAAACACTTTGTTCTCAGAGATCATGCCAACACAAAGGCGACTGGCACTTCCTTCCATACAAGGCCTCGTACGGTGCCATATCGATACTCGCATGATAACTATTGTTATACACGAACTCAATAGCAAGGTCTTATCCAACTCCCTTTTCTATCCAAAACACATGCCCTTAGCATATCCTCCAATGTTTGGATAGTTCTTTCTGATTGTCCATCTGTTTGAGGGTGGTAAGCCGTGCTTAAGCACAACTTAGAACCAAACGCCTTTTGAAAGGCTTCCCAAAAATGCGACGTAAACCGTGGATCTCAGTCAGAGATTATCGTCGATGGAACTCCGTGTACCTTACTATCTCTTGGATGTACAACTGGGCCAACTTATCTAGGGAAAAGGTTAACTTGATGGGTAGGAAATAGGCCGACTTGGTTAACTTGTCCACTATTACCCAAATAGCGTCATGGGCTTGGGTTCGGGGTAGGCTGGTCACAAAATCCATAGATATACTATCTCACTTCCATTCGGGGATAGGCAAAGGTTGCAACATTCCTGAAGGCTTTTGGTGCTCAATCTTCACCTTTTGCAGACTAAGCACTTACTAACCCAGGCTACTACGTCCTTTTCAATCCGGGCCACCAAAACATCTTCTTTAAATCCTGATACATCTTGGTGGCACCAGGATGGATGGTGAAGTGGCTTTTATGGGCCTCCTCCAAGATATTCTCGAGGTCACCATCTTGCGGTACACATATCCGCCCTTCGAACCTCCACAAACCATCTACCCCTTGCTCAAAACCCTTAAGCTTTCCAGCCTAACCGCCTCTGAGTCTACCTAAACTCCTCATTTTCTACTTGTGCCATCATCACCCTTTGTTTAAACCCACTTGTTACCGTAAGATGACACATCTTCACACTCTTTTCTGATATTGACATCCCCAAATTCATGTCCCTAAACTTCTCTATAAGCTCAACCTCCTTGACCATCATGTGGGATAAGCGTAATGATTTTCGACTCAAGGCATCAGCGACCACATTGGCCTTGCCGGGGTGGTAACTTAAGCCGAAATCATAGTCCTTTAGAAACTCCATCCACCTTCTTTGCCTCATGTTTAGCTCCTTTTGATCAAAGAGATGCTTAAGACTCTTATGATCAGAGAAAACTTCAAACCTTACTCCATACAAGTGATGCCTCCAAATCTTCAAGGCAAACACTATGGCGGCTAACTCTAGGTCATGGGTAGGGTAATTAACCTCGTAAGGCTTAAGTTGTCTAGACGCATAGGCTACCACTTGCCTATTTTGCATCAACACACAGCCTAAACCTTTCCGAAGCGTCACAATATACCTCGAAGGGTACATTGGGGTTGGGCAAAACCAAAACTGGGTAAAGGTCAACCTTTCCTTTAACTCTAGGAAGCTCTTTTCACAATCGGGATCCCATGAAAACGGGTGTTCTTCCTAGTTAGCTTGGTTAGGGGAAGGGCAATCTAGGAAAAACCTTTAATAAACCTTCGGTAATAGCCTGCTAGCCCAAAAGCTCGTATTTCCGATACGGTGGTCGGTCTATCCCAATTCATTACGGCTTCAATCTTACTAGGGTCAACGCTATACCTCCCTTCGATACTACATGCCCAAAAACTTCACTTCCTCCAACCAGAATTCACACTTAGAAAGCTTAGCATACAACTTCTTCTCTTTCAACACCTCTAAAACCAACTTTAGGTGACTTTCATGCTCCTCGTGAGTCTTTGAATAGATGAGTATATCATCTATGAAAATGACCACAAACTTGTCTAAATAGGGTCTAAAGATCCTATTCATATAGTCCATGAACACGGTGGGTGCATTTGTCAGTCCAAAGGACATCATGGCGAACTCAAAGTGTCCATACCATGTCCCAAAAGCGGTTTTAGGTATATCCTCATCTTTACTCGAATTTGGTGGTATCCCGACCTCAAATCAATCTTGGAGAATACCACCGGTCCTTTCAACTGGTCCATAAGATCATCAATCCTAGGCAAAAGGTATTTATTTTTCACGTCACACGATTCAATTGCCTATAATCTATACATAATCTCATGCTCCCATCCTTTTTCTTAACAAACAAAACTGAGGCTCCCACGGTGAGGCACTAGGTCTGATAAAACTCTTCTCTAACAACTCCTCCAACTGGGTTTTCAATTCCTTCAACTCCAAGGGTGACATCCTATACGGGGCTCTGAGATAGGTCCCGTTAGAACCAACTCAATGAGAACTCCACCTCTCTCTCAGGGAGGAACTCGGGTATCTCATCCGGAAATACCTCGGGGTACTCTCTTACCACAGGAATGTCATCTATGTTCTGCTCAAAGTCTACCTCGCTAGCGGCTAGAAGGACATATCCCTTAGTTTTCTCCCCACTCCAGAAGACATCTACGGTATTCACATAAAGTTTCAAGGTTTGACTAGTCTTGCTAGGGGATGACGAAAAATAACAGATTTTATAACAGTCTAGCAACACATGGTTAGCATGAAGCCAATCCATGCCAAGGATTATTCCTATGTCTTTCAAAGGTAAACAAATCAAATCTATGACATAGGATCTATTTTCAACAGTAAAATGACAATTTAAACAACAGTTACATGTATGTACAGGACGGTTGGTAGGAGTAGAAACAATGAGATCAAAAGGAAGCTTAGAAACTTGCAAATTTAGAGACTCGACACTAGCATGTGAGATAAAAGAATGAGTAGCACCAGAGTCATATAGCACGTTAAGGTTCTACCATTTAGTTCACACTTACCTTCGATGAGGTTGTTGGATCCGTTCGCGTCCTCCGCGTTGAGGGTAAAGACCCGTCCTTGGTGTTGCGGTCGGGGATTTTGACTTGACGACCCTTTGTTGCTTCTGCAATCTTTTGCATAGTGGCCGAGCTTGCCACACTTGAAGCATACTCCTTGTCCGGCTAGGCGGGACGATTGCCATGATTCTTTCCACAACGGGGCACTCCATGGCTTGTGCGAGTCGGGGACAGGAGGGCCTCCTTGGGGTGCCTTGTTCTTGTTCCCATTGGGCCCTCCTTGCTGATTATTGTTGTTGTTGTTGCGAGGACCGCTCAGCTCCTCCTTGATGGTTGCGGTTCCCTCGGCCGTTGGGGTTGAAAGGCGGCCTCGGGTGTTGGGATGGTTGATTGTGGGGTCCTCTTTGTTGTGGTTGATGATGTTGTTGTTGTTGTTGATGCTTGAACTGATTGGATTGGTAGGGATGGTAGTGGTTCCTCGTTTGAGTCTGATTTGATGGCTTGAACTTCGGGGCTGGGGTCCCAAACCACGGGACGATCCACCCTTGCGGCACTCATCTTCTTGTGCCCTTCTTCGATGATTCGACACTTGTTGACTAGGGTCGAAGTCCCTAATCTCCATGTGTGCCACAGCGAAGTTAAGTTCAGCCCTCAAACCGGCCTCAAACTTAACACACTTCCATATCTCATCGGGTTCCCTTGGAAAACCCGTGAGAACTTGATCAACTCTTCAAACTTTGCCGTGTGGGCGACGACATTCCACCTTGGACCAACTGCATGAACTCAATGTCCTTGGCGTTCTTCACGGATTTGGGAAATACTTCTCATAGAAGTACGTCTTAAACGGCTCCCATTGATGGCTGCACCCATAGCTTCTAGCCTTCGGGTAGGTCCACCAAAACTCAGCATCGGCCTCCATCATGTAGGCAGCAAAGGTGACTTTTTGTTCCTCCGACGGGCAACAACGGAGTAGATCTTTTCCATGTTCTTGATCCACTCATCAGCCTTGTCGGATTCAAAGCTCCACGAAAGGTTGGGGATTAGCCTTGCGAAACTCCCGAAACGAGCTTGTTCCACGGCTTCGCCGGGACCTTGAGCGCGTCCCTTGGTTGATTCATGCGGTCGAACATGCGTTCCATCGCCTTAGCCATTTCGCGTAGGCAGCCAAGTCTCATCTCCTCGTTCACCGTGGGTTTGCATTCCTATTTTGTGTGGGGTGCCATTGGTCCCTAAGCACACAAGTCAACAAATACCGAGGTGATCAGGCTCAATATCCAAACTAAATGAGCTAGTGACCATGGCACAGCAGCAGACAAGGTCATGAATGCCTATCCTATAGCTTATCTCTAATAGCTAAGCGCTACACATGACATACTACCGTAACATGCTTCTAAGCATGGTCAATCCAATCCTAGCTAATAAAATGAAACTCTTGATACCAAAATGTAACACCCTAATATTTAACCCCAATACGCCTAGGACGTATCAAGACTAATTATTAGTTATTACTTCTCTTTAAATTCATTTACA
This sequence comes from Dalbergia oliveri, assembly GCA_030441495.1. Classification (NCBI taxonomy): domain Eukaryota; kingdom Viridiplantae; phylum Streptophyta; class Magnoliopsida; order Fabales; family Fabaceae; genus Dalbergia; species Dalbergia oliveri. The sequence continues at coordinate 13,344 of JAMLFY010000334.1, read as the reverse complement.
AAATACTTAGCGAAAATACAGGTAATTTTTTTTTTTTGAAAACAAAGTGCGAGCCTTTGCGCGTAACATATACAACGTGAAGAGGAAGAATAAATAAAACATACAGGACATAAGCATTAAAGAACACATCCATCATAAACATCATTCCTCATCACATTAGATAACATAGTTTAGTACATCACAATAGAAATATAACAGAAACATAAAGTCTTACCCATACTAGTGGGCAGAGCTTGCAGGACAATAACATAAAATAAGAAACATGAAGACAAATACATGGAACAACCCCAAAAGATACTCCCAGCTAAGTCTCCTCCCTCGAGCTATAGACGACGCTCCTCTCATCTCGGTGGCACATATCCAATGAATAGGGCAAGCTCCTCGGATGCGTGGAGGCGGAAGGATGGCGAGCGTGCCGCCACGGTGAGGCGCATCTCGGACGTCATGCTAACCTCCGCTGCGTCACCGTCTCCTCGCTACCTATCCGATATCCATGGGTACGGCGGGGCGGGACCTCCGAGAAAGGATGAGAAGGAGGATCCTGATGGGTCGATCTCGAACGCCTCGGGCGAGGCATGTACTCGGGGTAACCTCGCACCGCTGAGATCGGACGGGCGGGCGTTCTCTCATCAGGGTCGCGTCCTCTCAAAAATCAGGTCATCGCCAAAAGGTGAAGTGGATGAAACGATAGCTGGAGACGGGGAAAGTAAAAGGACGTCCCACGTATGCAAAAATGCGTATGGCACAACGACGCTCGAAGTGGTAGGCTGATGCTCGGGTCATAGTGTAGCTCCCACAGGGTGCGTCAACAAAAATCACAACGACGCCATCGATGTCTGAAGATGTAACGGAAAGAACAGAGAAAGGGGTGAGAATTCTTGCTAAAGAATCTCATAGGGAAAACCTCTATCCTAGTGTCATCGTTTACGTCTCCAGGAACCTTGGGTTTATTATGAAAAGGTTAAGCATGCATAAGTTCATTATGAGGTTTTTGCAAAGGTAATTATCCAAGGTCCATGTCTTTTATAATGATTCTTAATGCATGTATGCAACATAATATTTCATGGATGAATGACAGTACTTTAGGTAAATCAAACAATTATCAATCAACATATAAGTGGCATGTAACTTTTCTCTTGAACATCTTTCCTTTTCTCATACTTGTGACACCAATAATATAGTAACCGCACACCTTAAACTAGGCTATGAGCTCATACCTTAACTAGTCGTCACTAGTTCTTACTTATCCTCTTGATAAGCGAATCATAAACATAATCATAATCATCATAATCCCGACTCCAGAGTACGGGTAGGGGGCCTAAGGATCACCCATCATGGGACTTTTTCCTTCTTCGAAACGCATCGACTGGTTAAGACCAACGACTTTGTCCGCTTTGGCAGGCTGATGTCTATGCCCTCACGATTTTACCTTCTCCTCACCGAGAGGGGAGAGTACGTCTCGGTGTGTCACCTTAAACATCATATACTTTCATTCTTCGAAACGCATCAACTGGTTAAGACCAGCGACTTTGTCCGCTTAGTATGGCTCGTCCATACCCCATAGGTTTACTTTCTCCTCACGTAAGGAGAAATGCATCTCGGCATATAACTTTAAACTTCATATCTTTGAAATATTATGCATCTCAAACACAACATTTCATCATATCCCCATATCAAATTTGGCACATAAAGTTTCATGCTCAAGGAACTAACATAATCACATCATCATAAGTGTGCACGAGGTTCATCATCATAATCATACTCTCTCGTCCACCTATCTCATAGTATCTTATGCTTTGACCCTTACGGGCTTTAAACTTGTATTTGCATTTTTATTACCCTCAAGGGGTTAACACTTAAACTTTTCTCTAAGATTTGAACCCATCAAAATTTCAATCAGCACTTATCATAAAAGGGCAGAAATATCGTATGCTGGGGCTCTAAAATCTCCATTTGTAACCCTTTTTAAGACCCATCTTCGCCTAAGGCTCCATAATTAATTCTTAGATCAATTATGGGATTCCTAGGCATGTTCTCTAAGTTATAAACCACTTTAGATCTCTTATCATCATCTTAAACTTAGAAATTAGCACCTAATCATTTATGAAGGGATCTTGCACATGTCTTACTAATTATGAATCATTTATCCTTGAATTAATTATGCTAGAACAGATTTGCACTTCTTTGCATTAAGGTGTTCTAGAATTCTCATCTCAAATCCCTTTTAAATTACTTATTCCTTTCTAACTTTTCTAAATCGATCCTTGCTTCACTCAACATAATTTTACACATTTAACACCTTAGAACAGCATTTATACAGTAGCCAAACATAGAACCAAATCATGAACCCATAAAATCACATAATCTCTTGAGTTGAAATGCATATAAGTTACTAGTTTTCTCTTGGGATGTTTTTGGAAACAAAAGGTGTTCTGGTAATCGATTAAATGTTCCTAGTAATCGATTACCAGGAACTCAATTCATTCTGGGTTTCAAAAACAACGGGTAATCGATTACATATAATGGTAATCGATTACTAGGGTTAAATTGTTTCCAAAATAAAGAACATAGGGTAATCGATTACACTATAAGGTAATCGATTACATGGTTCCAGAACAGTTCTGGGCATGAAAGCGTGGTAATCGATTACACCCTTTGGTAATCGATTACCAAAACCAAAAGTCCTTCAAAACCCTTCTGGTAATTGATTACATGGATGGTAATCGATTACCAGAACCTAGGAGTTTGAGAAAACATGATTTTGACACATTCCAAACTATTTTAAACATCTTGAGACCTCATAAAACAACTTTCCAACATTTTCTTGAAATTATTCATGTATTTTACAAAATCAAACCATTATTGAATCATACCAAAACTCATCCATTTCTTTTTGAATGGAGTTTCCTTTAGGATACTTAGGGCAAGTCTTTGAGCTCTAGAGTATTTAGGTGATGACAAAATCTTAAACATGTCATGCACTTTATTTTACTCTTCATTAGAAAGTAAAGTGAGAGTATAAAATAAATATGAGATGCAATTTCATTATTATCTTTAAGGATTAAGTGATGACTTGAAATATAAACATGAAATGCAAGCTTGGGAATTTAAATATGGTAATGCAAGTTCATTCATTTACTCTTGTGAAATTAGTGATAGCATCAAAATAAACATGAGATGCAAGACATAAATTTAAACATGAATGCAATTTAAACATGAATGCATCTTGTTTTTATCTTAGCTAGAGCTCTTGCAAGACTTTTAGAGGAACATAAACCTCAACCCATTATGTATCATAAGGCAAGCTTTAGAGTTCTTAGCACCTAGACTTCAAGAGAAATCTTAAGGTTTGAACTTCATCATCAAGCTTAAGGAAATGGACCCAAAGTTCATCACTTTGTCTAAACAAAACTACAAGAACTAAGTCATATTCTTTATTTTATTGCTCATGGGCTTCAATCTAGAGTAAAACTCTTAGAACGGCCGACCAACTTTAAGGTTGGCAAGGGTAAGCTTAGAGCTCTTTGAAATCATAAGATTAACTTTCTTAACAAAACTTTTGTGATCTACTAGACATATTTTACAAACTTTGTTCAAATCCAAAGAAGAAAAAACTGAAATCCTTAAGGAAAAGAGGAAGAGAAAAACCAAAACTTAAGCCAAGAAAAGAAAGGAAATCCAAGCATGTATGGTCCAAGACCAAGTTGTTTCAAGCTTTAGAGGTTTCTCACATGACAACAACAAGTCATTATCTTGAAACCTCATCATCAAGCTCACATTCTTTTGTAAAAAGGCCTCTTGGCCGAAAAAGAAGGGGAAGGGAAAGGAGTTTGAAACCAAGAGAAAACTAGAACTTTCTTGAAGAACACAAACAAAAATCATCAAAACTTAACCCCTACCTTAAGAAGTCTTGAAGAGATGTAAGAAAGCTTTGTTTTCTTGATGGAAGGAGAAGGAAATCCTCTTGGAGTCTTGAGGAAGAAATCAGCCAAGTTGAGGGAATTTGAGAGGAAATGAGAGAAAGAGTAAGAATGCTTAAACTTAGCAAATGATCCAAAGAGCAACCAAGTCTTCAAAGGCTTGGTATTTATAAAAAAATGAGACATGTTGGCTGATTTGGGGAGGGAATGGCTGATGGCTTTTCAAGGTCAAGGAGGAGGAAATATCTCTTACAAAAGCATGGGCTTAGGCATGGCAAGCATGGTTGGAAGCATAGGCAAGGTATGGCCTAAGGTATGGGCTTGGAGTGCATCAAAAATCAACATGTGGCACCATTTGGGGGCAGATTTTTGGCCAACACATCAGCCAAGGGGAAGGGATTTTTGTTCATGTAATTATGGTTTAAGGATGTGTTTAAGTGTTTCTTTGATTAGGCTTTTGATTAGGAGTTTGTAGGCAAGTGTTTAGGTGAGAAAATGGTTAATTAAGGTGGTTTAAGACTTGATTAGGAGGGTAACCTTATTAGATTAGTAATTTAAAATAATTCTTTTGGTCAAATGAGGTATGGCTCAATTCCTTAATTTAAGGAATTGGAGAGAAATACTATTCAAGATTCCATGACTAGGAATCTTGAATTTAAAGAATACAATTAGAGTTTATCTAAGCAATCTTAGGTTCTAATTAACCTTAATAAATTATTTTGACTCTAGATTAATTATCGAAATAAATTAATCTTCGATTAGAGCCTAATATTGCTTAGGTTTACTTAATTGCGTCATTAGGCTTACTGTACACTGTTCTCAGGGCAAAATGGTAATTTTGCACTAAAATGCCCGGACCTTCAAGCAACAAAACATCAAACATTGCTCATAAACATCATTCTAAACTTCCTGGAAAAGTTGGAGCTCAACGGCACATTACAGTGTAAGACAGCAGGGGTATTTTGGTCATTTAGAAAGTTTAGTAACGAGATTTCACCTCGAAAATCATTCATAACAACGTAATCCCCTCTAAACATTAGAGTTGACCCATTGAGGGTTGTCGGGGCAACTGTTCTCGAATTTCGGGTAAAAATGACCTCAGGGGCATTCGGTCATGTGTACTCTAACGGCAGAAATCGGGCATCCAGTTTCTAAGGAAAAAAAGGAAATCAAAGAAAACCAAAATTCATCTCTAAGAAAAATTTCAAAAAGGGTGAAGAATCATCTCCAATCCCAAGATGCTATGAATGTGATCAATAGGACACATGAAAATGGAATGCCCTGTTTACAAAAAGAAAATGGAAAAACTTGGGAAAAATTCTTTCAAAGATAAGAAAGAAAAGAAAGCATACATAACATGGGAGGAGAATGGCATGGACTCATCAAGTGACTCTGAAAATGAAGTTGCAAATCTAAGTCTCATGGCTAAAGATTGTGATAGTGATGAAGAGGTAATGTCCTCTAACTTTAAATTATCTCCTTCATTTGATGAACTTCAAGATGCATTTAATAATTTGCATAAAGAATATATCAAACTTACAAAGTTAGTTTCATCCTCTAAGAGAGTCATTTCAACCTTAGAAAAAGAGATTTCAAAATTGAACAAAGAGTTGGAGATACTCAAACTTGAAAATGAAACTTTAGGATTAATTGATGCAAACTCATCATGTGCTAAATGCTTAGTGTATGAGAATGCTATTAAATCCTACTCATGCTCATCATGCAACAAGTTTGATAAAGAGATAAATGATTTAAAAAATACTCTTGCAAAGTTTACCTTTGGGAAAATAACTTAGATATTTTATTAGGAAAACAAAGATATGTTTTAATAAGGCTCAATTAGGATACAATACAAAGGGTAAGCAAAAGTTTTATAAAAACTTCTTTGTATCATCTAAAATGACTAGTTCCATTCCTAACATGTTTCTACTGTGGTAAGAAAGGTCATAGTGCATCAATTTGTTATAGTAGAAAGAATGGACATATAGTAGGAAAAATGATATGGGTTCCAAAGGGCACATTCCTTCTAACATTCAAGGACCTAAGAAAATTTGGGTACCTTTATTGTGATGTAGGAACATTTGAAGCAAAGTTGGTACATTGATAGTGATTATTCCAAGCACATGATGAGATATGCATCAAAATTTACACACATTACTCTCAAGAAAAGTGGACATGTAACATATAGAGACAACAATAAAGGAAAAATTCTTGGAGTTGGCAAAGTTGGTAAAGATCCCACTACTTCTATAGAAAATATTTTACTTGTTGATGGTCTTAAACATAGTCTATTAAGTGTTAGTCAATTATGTGATAAAGGATATTGGGCCTTATTTGATTCACTTTATTGTTTTATTGAAAGTAAAAAGGATAGACAAGTAAAGTTTATAGGACATAGAATAAATAATGTATATATGATAAACCTAGACAATATTCCTTCAAATCATGCACAATGTCTCATGAGTAAGGAAGATGATTCATGGTTATGGCATAGAAGAATGGTACATATTCACATGGATCACCTAAATAAGTTGGTTTCAAAAGATTTAGAAATTGGTTTATCAAAACTCAAATTTGAAAAAGATAAACTTGTGATGCATGCCAATAGGGAAAGCAAGTAAGGGTCTTTTTAAATCTAAAAATGTCATCTTAACAACTAGACCTTTACAACTTTTGCATATGGATTTTTTTGGTCCATCTAGAACTATGAGTTTTAGAGGTAATTACTATGCTCAAGTGATCATGGATGATTATTCTATATATACATGAACCTTATTTCTTGCTCATAAGAGTGATGCATTCCTTACATTTAAAAAACTTGCAAAAATTATTCAAAATGAAAAAATCTTAACATTGCATCTAAAAGAAGTGATCATGGTGGGGAATTTGAAAATGTATCTTTTGAAATTTTTTGTGATGATCATGGAATTGAGCATAACTTTTATGCACCAAGAACTCCACAACAAAATGGAGTTGTTAAAAGAAAAAATTGGTCTTTAGAGGAAATAGCAAGGACTATGCTTAATGACTCAAATCTCCAAATATTTATGGGTGGATGCAGTAAATCCTGCTTGTTATATTATGAATAGAGCCTTGATAAGGCAAATTTTAAAGAAAATCCTCTATGAAATATACAAAGGGAGAAAACCCAATATTTCTCACTTACATATCTTTGGATGTAAATGTTTTGTTTTGAATAATGGTAAGGATAACTTAGGCAAATTTGATGCCAAATTGATGAAGAAATATTTTTTGGTTATTCTCTATATAGTAAAGCATTTAGAATTTATAATAAAAGAACTATGACTATAGAAGAGTCTATTCATATTGCTTTTGATGAGACTTGTAACATCCTCCCAAGTACAATGCCATCCTTAAGTCATGACATTATGCTTAGGAGTTATTACTTATAAATTAGCGGATCTTTCTTAGTTATCTATAACAAGATTGATCAAGTTGAGTAGTAACTAATTTGTGGTTCTATTAAATATATACAACAAATAAACAAAACATTTATTTATTTCATAAGTAAGTACAAAAGGAAGTCTTCTATGAGTTTGAATACATACATGTTCTCTACTTCGTTTACAAATATATACACACGACTAAGTAAGCATAATAAAAACACTAACTACTAAACTCCTCTGATCCGATTCCTTTAGTGTAGCAGTCTCGTATTCTCTAGATCAACCTGAGGCGACATGTAACATCCTCCAAGAACAACCCTATCCTTAAGTCATGACGTCGTACTCGAGAGTTGTTACTCATTAATTAGCGGACCTTTCTTAGTTGTCTATAGCAAGAATCAGAGTCGAGTAGTAACTAATTCGTGGATCTATTAAATATATACAACAAATAAACAAAACATTTATTTATTTCATATGTAAGTACAAAAGGAAGCTCTTCTATGAGCTTTAGTACACATCTATTCTTTACTATATTCAGATACTTATACATATCTAAATACAACAGATACGAGTCTCCACTACTAAGCTCCAGATATTCCAATTCAGTTTTCTTGTAGGGCTTCACTTCCTTGGAATTAACCTGGAGAGCACGGAAACAAACACATAGGGGTGAGAATTCTAAAATTCTAGGGGCATCCCAAAACATATAATGAAACTCATGCCATCGTTCTCGTCCCAACCACTTCGGTTTATTAGTAAAATTGTGGGCATGCAACATATATCAAAGGTTCATTTTAAAGTTCAAAAGTCATTCTTTCGAAGTGGATTTATTTTAATTACTCCATCACTCAGTATACATATGTCATACTACTCAACGTCATAATAATTTACTTTCAACTTTACGTGCCCTCGGTACATCGAAGGGGACTTTTTCTTGCCCTTTTTGGACTAAAGGGGACCTCTGCCGTGCCCTTTACACATTCAGGGGACTTTCCAATGCCCTTTATAGACTAAAGGGAACCTTTGCGTGCCCTTTGAACTAAAGGGGACTTCATTCTTTACTTAGTACATACATCATCCTTAAGCTCATATTACCATATGAGTTAGCCTAGTTTCTAAATGTCATAATGTTTCCAATATATATATATATGTCATTAATTTTTCACAATTCTTTTTACCAACGCAAGCCTAAAGCTCATATATACAACCAATCACAAGCATCTATCACAAACCAATCTTTAATGTCACTAGCATGCATTCATGTACATCATACTTGAACCAAAGATCATTTGACTTCTAAATCAAGAGTTTAATTCATTTCCAGGATACAAAGGCATTTGGCAGAATTTAGACTTAGAGACACAAATTTAGAAAACCAAAAATCCAGCAAGTATCACTCAGAATCCTTTTGACAAAAGTCATTCCTATCATCATCCAAACACCCCACCAAAATTAACACATCAATATCAACATATTATCCATCAATATAATTAAAAATTTCAGGCCTAACTCAATCAGAAATCATTAGAATAAATTTGAAGAGAAAAGGCAAAGAAAAGCCCTACTTGATTCTTTGAAGTTCTTGTACTTGTTCTTGATTCTTTCAAGAACTCCTACATCCAATTATTGATCAAACCTTCTTAAACCCTCTTCTAACAAGGGGATAGCAGCTATGATTCTTGGCTGATGAGATGTGAGTTTGTTATAAGGAGTTGATTCAAGTTTTCAAGGGGTAGTTTGTGTTTGTGATGAAACATGTGGATGCTTGATGTTGTATCTTAGAGTTTTCAAGCTAAACATTGGTATGGAGATGAAGAAGAAAATGAAAGAAAGCTCAAAGGAGGTCTGCCCGAACTTGAAGCAAAGAAATGGAGAATTTTTTATTTTCTTTTATTTCCTTTAAGATAATGTACACATTAATTATTATGAAATTATTTTCTTTGAAGATAAATATTGTAATTTTGTGCAATTTCTATTGGTTAGTCATAAAGGTGTAATTGTGTGGCACATCTCAAGCCACACACTTGTCCTCCTTAGGTGGCAAACTTGCATTGCAAGTTTCATTAAGTGTAAAGCTAACAGAAATCTCACCGAACGGGTAAGCAATCCGATTAACGATATTACCCAAAAATTAATTTTAAGTATAAAATTATCATTCCCACCCATTTCTAACCTTATTCCCATGTTTTCCTAATTTCGGGCACATCAGGACCAGAATTAAGGTTTAAGCTCTCAGTGGGCAATGGGCCTGCAAGTTACTATTCACCGAGCTCAAAATTTTTTTTTTGGACAGGTTTGTTGGGCCGCCTCATCATTGCTAAACTATTAGATTTTTGAAATTAAGATTAACAAAGCTCAAATTAATTTTTAATTAAATTTTAGGGTGTTACACGACACGTAAACACAAACACATAGGGATAAGAATTACATAATTCTCGTAGGGCAGCTCCAAGTGACACCATCATAATGTCATCGTCATTGCCCTAGCCACTTTGGTTTATTAAGAAAATGTGAGCATGCAACATATATCAAAGATTCATTTTAACGTTCAAAAACCATTCTTTTGAAGTGGGTTTCTTTTAGCATTCCATCACTTAAAGCATATACCTCATAATGTTCCAACAATTACTAAATTACACAAGGAAGAAAATTCAGACTAACATGAGCATGCCTATGATACCCCAGTGAAATTATTCCCAAGTGAAATGTATTCACTTATGGCCACAAAAATCAAATCAGTGCATTTTTCTCTTTTCATTGACATAGGAAAGACTTAGTTTATACCCAATGGGTATTTGCTATGGACAATTCCACAAATAGATAGTTTATACCAAATGGCATTTATAGTGGATCACACCACTTAAAGGAAATAAACGCTTATCAGGAATGAGCTCATTTCTATATGTGATCATCGAACTTCATTTTTTTTTTTCTGAATCACACACAGATCTATTTCTAGCCGATACGTCCATATGTCAGAGCATGCACGATTGAAATTTGTATATATTCTATTTCTCACATAATTGCATCAAGTACTTTTCTCTTTTCCCAAATGCACGCATAAGCCACATGTAGGTATTTCATTCACAATGCATTTTCAATCATGTCTCATAAACTACTCTTTATTTCCTCTAGTATGCATTTATGTGTCATAAGTCATATGGCCAAACATTAAAAATAAAATATTCATATCATACTAGAACCAAAATGCCATTACAATATCAATTTGAGTCTTTAGTTCTTTGCCAGCAATTAGGCAAATTTCACACAATCGTAGCACAAATTAAGTTGCCCATCAAACAATCAAGTAAGAGGCTATAAAACTTACCCAAGTCACTTCAATGTGTCCAAAAGGTCCCATAAAAATTTCAACACAAACGGAGCTCTCTAACTCCTTTAGTAAATTGTACAACTTTAGTGGTCAGGGACCACCATTTCATAAGATCAGAGTTCTCATAATTTTTAACCCTAGCAAATGATTGAATCAATAGACAATAAAATTTACAGTGATAATTCAATATGTTATAATTTTGTGTAAAAATTTTAAGGGCTAGTTCAATTATTTGCTATGGTAATAAAATTGGAAATATTATTGCCTCAGTTTCAACAATCAAGACAACATCAGTCTCATTTAGTTTCATTTTTTGAGGCAGGAAACTAAAAATCAACACCCAAAAAAATTTATGTAGTTAGTCTAACATGTTAGCTCCAACATATAATTTTTATAGCTCATGAAACTACCCACAACTATTATAACGCCCCAATTTTTACTGTTCTGAAAATTCCGAATTACCCCTAGGTAATTCTTACAAGAAATTCTAGGCTGAATAATCCTCAATAAAGGAATATAACATTAGAGAAGATGTTACCCGAAATTAAAGGACAGTTGCCCGGAAATCCTCGAATGGGTCAACTCAATGTTTAAAGGGGATTATATTGTTATGAATGATAGATAAAAATCTCGTTTTCTGAACTTTCGACTCAAAATGACCAAAATACCCTGTGTCTACAAGGGTAAAAGGTGCCGTTTGAGCCCGAAATTTTTTCCAGGAAGTTTAGAATAATGTTTTTAAGCGATGTTTGATGTTTAGTTCCGGAAGGTCTTTAGTGCAAAATTACCATTTTGCCCCTAAAACAGTGTACAGTGAGCCTAATGACGCAATTAAGCAAACCTAAGCAATATTAGGCTCTAATCGAAGATTAATTTATTTTGATAATTAATCTAGAGTCAAAATAATTTGTTAAGGTTAATTAGAACCTAAGATTGCTTAGATAAACTTTAATTGCATTCTTTAATTCAAGATTTCTAGTCATGGAATCTTGAATAGTGTTTCTCTCTCCAATTCCTTAAATTAAGGAATTGTGCCATACCTCATTTGACTAAGAAAATGAATTTAATTTGTTAATCTAGTATGACCACTCCTAATCAAGTCTTGACATCCTTAATTACCCAATTACCTCACCTAAACACCTTCTTACAAACCCCTAATCAAAACCTTAAGCAAAGAAACACCTAAACACATCCTTAAACGACAATTACATGAAAAAAATCCCTTCCCCCTTGGCTGATATGTTGGCCGAAATCTTCCTCCCAAAATGGTGCCACATGTTGATTTTTGTTGTATTCCAAGCCCATGCCTTAAGCCATACCCAAACCCATACCTCACCATGCCTTGCCCATGCTCAACACCATGCCTAAGACCATGCCTTGGCCAAGAGATATTTCTTCTCTCCTTCCTCCCCCAAGTGGCCGTCCTCCTCCCCATGGAAGCCTCATTGTTGAAAATTTCTATAAATACCAAGCCTTGATGAACCTTGTCACACTTTGGCTCATTTGTTAAGTTTACACTTCTTGCAAAATCCTCTCATTTCCTTTCAAACTCCCTCACTTTGGCCGAGTTCTTCCTCAAGATTTCAAGAGGATTTCCTTCTCATTTCATCAAGAAAACAAAGCTTCCTTACATCTCTCTTCAAGACTTCTTTAGGTAGGGGTTTATTTTCTAAGTTTTGTGTGCTTCCTTTAAGGGAGAGTGCTAGTTTTCTCTTGGTTTTTCAAGTTCTCCCCATCTCTTTTTATTTTCAGCCTAGAGCCTTTGATTGAGAAAAACTTTGGCTTGATGATGAGGTTTCAAGATAATGACTTGTTGTTGTCATGTGAGAAACCTCTAAATTTTGAAAATAACTTGGTCTTGGACCATATATGCTTGTGTTCTTTTCTTTTCCTTGGTTTATGTTTCGGTTTCCTTTTTCATTTGCTTGAACAAGGTTTGCTAAAATATTGAGTAGATCACAAAAGCTTTGGTAAAGAAAATTAATCACATGTTTTCAAAGAGCTCTAAGCTTACCCTTGCCAACCTTAAAGTTGGTCGGCCATTCTAAGAGTTTTACTCTAGATTGAAGCCCATGAGCAATAAAATAAAGAATATGAGTAGTTCTATTTGTGTTTGTTTTGCTAAAATGTTGGTATTCTTGTTTTAATCTACTTTCTTGAGCTTGATGATGAAGTTCAAAACCAAAGCCTCCTTTGAGGACTTGGTGTTAAGAACTCTAAAGCTCATCTTCCATTGTTAAGATACATGTTGGGTTAAGGCTATTGATGTTCCTCTAAAGTCTTGTAAGAGCTCTAGTTAAGATAAAAATAAGTTGCATTCATGTTTAAGTTTATATCTTGCATCTCATGTTTATTTTGATGCCATCACTAATTTCACAAAGATAAATGAATCAACTTGCATTACCATATTTAAATTTCCAAGCTTGCATTTCATGTTTATATTTCAAGTCATCACTTAATCCTTAAAGATAATAATGAAGTTGCATCTCATATTTATTTTATGCTCTCACTTTACTTTGTAATGAAGAGTAAAATGAAGTGCATAGTATGTTTAAGATTATGTTATCACCTAAATACTCTAGAGCTCAAAGACTTGCCCTAAGTATCTTCAAAAGGAAATTTTAACCATGACAAGTGAATGTGTTTAGTATGATACAATGATGGTTTGATTTTGTAAAATGTAAGG
>JAMLFY010000333.1:0-41000 GCA_030441495.1 Dalbergia oliveri | reverse complement strand
ATTTTTTGACAGCATCTCGTTACATTAGGAGTTTCTGTTATCACATATTTCTTTTGATTGGATTTTAAGTTTTTTTAAACATACTTACTTTTATTTAATCTTATTACTCATACAAAAAAAATTAACAAAATTTTGACAGCATCTCCCCTTAAATTATGAGCTTCCATCGTTACATATTTCAGTCAATACAATAATTATAAATATTATTATAAGGATCATTAACAACAGAATAAATATAGTGAAACGTAATTTGACGTTGAAAAATTTTATGGCTATGGTTGTATTGATTGAAATATATGGGTGGAAGAAATTTACAAAGCGTTCTTGTTTGGGACATGAATATTTGTTATTTTTTAAATTGAAGGATGCTTCTATTTTAAAGCCAGAGTATATAACCATATTGCTTCAAATGGATTATTCAAGATATGGAAAGACATATCCAAGATTGTGAAGTTGGCAATGATCACACTGAAAGGCATGTAACACCTAAGGATATGTACATTTGTTTAAGGTGCACCGCAACTTTCAAGAAACGTACATGATTCTAGATGTTACAGCCTTAAGCATCATAATTGCCAACTTCACAATCTTGGATAGTGTCGTTATATCTTGAATAAGTCATTTATGAAACATTATGGTTATACACTATACACTATGATTTTAAAATAGAAGCCTCCTTCATATTTAAAAAATAACAAATACTATGTCCCAAACAAGAACACTTTGTAAATTTCTTCCCCATATATTTCAATACAACCATTGCCATATAATTTTTTAACGCGGCTCAAATTACTACTTAAACCATATTGAATTGGTTTTCTTTATTTTTAATACAGTTATTTTTAATCCTTTTTTTTAATCTTATTTCCTTCGACGCAATTTTTTTTAAAACATTTTCCCTAAAACAAAATTTAACAAAATTTTGTTAATTAGGAGATTCCATAATCAGATATTTCTTTTAATTGGTCTTTAAGTTTTTTTAATACGGTTAATTTTAATCTTTTATCCCTAAAAAGATTTTAACAAAATTTTGACGGCATCTCCCCTTAAACTAGGAGCTTCCATCATCAGATATTTAATCAATTCAACAATTATAGATATTATTATAAAAATCAACAATAGAATAGGAACAGTTAAATAGTTACATGTTAATAATTACATACAATTCAAATAATGCTAAAAACCATTCTATTGCGTATCTCCTAATAACTCCACAACATGCATTCTGTAATCTCGCAACACAAAAATCACAAGCAAACAAATCAAACAAGTTGGGGAAGGACCTCTACGCCCTTCCCGTCATGCAATCCCCATTTCCTACAACTCTATCCTATAAAATATAAGTCTCTATATATCATACATATATATTAAATCATTAAACGATATAAATAATAAGGAATGAGCTACTAACCTCTATCAGCAGAAAAACGAAATATAACAACAGCGTTCAACAAGTCCAATCTTGAAAATCCAACATTATAAATTTCAATCACAACAATTATATACACAAAAAAAGACTAACATATATAAAAACATGGGCAAACCGATCCCAACGTAATAATCACAGTGACCCTCAAGCAAAACTCCTACATTAACAAATTAATAACGCAATTAATCCCCAATGCAACACACAACACTATGGGCACCAATAAATGAACGGAAAAAGTAAATCAAATAAAAAAACTAAATTGATTAAAATGCTCACCAAAGCCTCAGGATCGTAATGGTCACCTTTTTCTCAACGAAGCTCGGTGAGGCGGATGGAGCAAAAAGCACGGCGGTGTGGGTAGAGAGAGAGGGGTTTTAGGAGAGAAAAAGTTTCAACTGAGGAGGAAGGAGGTGGCAAGGTTAATAACTGCGGATACAAGGGCACCCACTTATTGAAACAATTAATCTAAGTAATTTATATTCCTCAGGCCTTACTAATGGGTGACGGCCATACATAACGTTTGCGGCTTCAATAAAATTTCAAATACGTCGTTTAATTAATAATTAATAAATGAATTAAAAAAAAAAACTTCAAACCCGTCAATAAACATCGGTAATTTATGTCATAAATAATAAATAATAAAAATCTTTAATACCGTAGGTAAGGAGGTTGGTAATTCTTAGAGATAGGATATTTCTCTTACCCAAGATAAAGCGTCGGCAATTTAATTCGTAAATAATTAATTTTAAAAATCATAAGTACCTCGGTAAGTTATCAATTTAATTCATAAAATAATTAAATTCGAAATACATAATACGGTTGGTAAAAGATTTAATATATAAATAGTTAGATATAAGAGTTACTTGTCGATTAACTGGGGTATGCCATCGGATGATATACCGCCATTTGGGTATTTTGCAAAATTTACTACACTATTTACCGGGATATTAACAACACTAGTAATTATTTTGAAAGCGCGCTCCGTCGGAAATATCAATTTTCTATGGTTGCATACCCGTTGGTTACCTGCGTCAGTAATCCACGTATTTCCTAGTATGCTTCTATCCTTCATCGAACACTTGGTGGCTACAAATAAAAACAAAAATCATAAAACACACAAAAAAAAAACCAAAAAATTGAAACCAATAACTTAATACAAATTAAAAACCCCTACCATATCCATTTACAATTAACAACACAATGTCTTACATGTCTTTGATTCTGTAAGGTTTCTTCCTATTTATCAGCCATAACAAGAGAGAGCCACAACAACATGTTACAATCTATCACAGACAATTCAAACATGAAACGAAATTTTCATTGCAGGTAATCAATGTAGACAATACATAATCCCTACAGTGCAAACCCAGAACACAAATCAAACCATAACATAACTCAATTAGATGAAAAGAAAACAAAAAGGAAAAGGAAAGCAAATGCAGAAGCAAAATTTGAACCAAAAACAAAAAGCCATTTCATATCTGTACCATTTTCAATTTAGGATTAAAGGCAACAGACATTAGTTGAGGAAGAATGACATTCTCTTCCAAGTACCGGCCATATTGTGGGACAAAGAAGCCTGGGCAAATTCTTTTGTTTTAGAAAAAAATTATAGATGTCAAAATGGGCCGGCCGCCTCGTTAGGCCAACTAACCAAAATAAAATGGGCTGAATAATAACCAAGCCTATTCAGCCTAAAAAAATAAAAAAAAATTCAAGAAAATGTTTTTCAATGTTTTGATGAATCTTTTTAAAAAAAAATTAAAAAATACTTTTTATTTATATATACCCATTTTTTCAAGGTCCATAACAATTATACACTAACTTTGACTAAAAAATGTTGTTAATAGTGTTATTTGTAAGTTATGACATTGTTTTATTTAAGTTTTAATTTTAAGTGAATAATATCAGAATCTAATGAGTCCTATATTGGTGAGTGCACATATTTCTTACTTTTTTCTTTTTGGTAATATGTTTCTTACTTTTACCAATAAATTATGAATTTTCTTTAAAAAAAATACAAAAGACTTGGTTCGACGCCTTCCCAACTCATCTAAGCTCATGGGTTCAGCGCAGTTGGACGGTTGAAATTTTGCAGACCAACACATAGCTCAAACCGTTTTGACATATCTAAAAATAATGTACGTATGAACACTGGAAAAAAAATATTTATCAATTAAAATTGCTTAACAAAGGATTCCTTTGCATAAAAAATGCAAAATCCAATTTCTCAAATATAAAATACATAATAGGAGTTTTCAGGACCCTCATAGCAAAAAATTAAATAAGATAGAATGATTTATCTATGCAAAATAAATTACATTACATTACATTCTCTATAAACAACTAAAATATTCTATCGAAATTAGCTAGCTAAAAGTTGTTGATTTCAGACAACAATACCTATCGCAGAATCATTTATTTTCTTCACAAGGATAGCTCCCTTTCTAGGATTTTTAGTCTATAAATCGAAAATTAAAAAAAACATTAACTCATCATCACAACAAAAATAAAAAATAAACAAATAAAAATTGAAGCCTTGAAAAGCACCTACATCTTGTTTGGAAAAGAACAAATCCTCATGGACTCAACCTTACCAAACTTCTTGAACTCCTTCAGCAATGTCTTCTTCTTCACCTTCGACGGCAAATTCCTTGCAAATAAGCAAACATAATTGCTATAAGGATAGGTCAAAACTCAAAAGAGTAATCCCCATAGGAACTTCAAAATATTTGTAAAACGATTCTTTGACTCATCAAGCATAATCAGAAAATAAGATATCCTTTTTTTTTTAACTCCTTTTCAGTATTAAGATAAAAATAAAATTACGACATTAAATGCAAGGCAAGTACCAGCAAATCCACCTTAATCTTTGCCAACTTCATTTGCGTGCTCTAAAATTACACTTCAATCCAAGCCAATCGCAGTGAATTAATCGGCTAAGGTCAATAATCAAAATTAAAAAATTAAAAATAAAATTAAAATTTGAAAATACCTGGTACGTAAATGACGCAACAACAACGTGATGATCTTAAAAAATTGAACGCATGAAGGTCTTTAAAATCTACTTGATGATTGACAATTGATCTAACTTTGTCCTAGTTCCACAATTTCATAACTGAAACTTCATATAAATGGAAAGATGATGAAGCTATAATTAGAATGGGCTCAGGAAGGTACCTACCAGTCAATAGAGGACATTGGGTTAGAGAGAAAGAAAACGGTCTTAGTCATCTAATCCCTCATCTTTGTCGCCAATTGCGCATGATTTCGACCTCCTTCTCATAAATGGACCAATGCGCCTCCCAATCGGCCTGACGTCGCCATGCCTGTAAGCCCCAATTTTCTCTTTTCAGCGTAAATGACCAAAATGCCCTTGAAGTCATTTCGCTCGAAATTTGAGGATGGCCGGCCCGGCAATCCTTGAAGGGTTAACTCAATGCTTGAAGGGGAGTAAACGTGTTGTGATTGATAGCAAAGATGAAAATCTTTTTTTTTTTTTAACCAGAACTCAGCTCAAAATGGCCAAAATACCCTATAGCGTTTTTCACAGGGTATAGTGGGTAGACCGGAACTTCTAAAACAATGCTAATTATAGTGACTAATGATGATTGTATAAGCCCAAGATCAGTGTTTGTGAAAAATTACCATTTTGCCCTACAACATATGTATGAGACCTAACCACGTAATTAAGTAAACCTAAGCAATATTAGGCTCTAATAAAAGATTAATTAATTTCGATAATTAATCCAGAATTGGAATAATTTATTAAGGTTGATTAGAACATAAGTATAGATAAACTTTAATCTTTGTCTAAAATGAAGATTCCATGTCATGGATCTTGATAATGTTTCTCCTTCCAATTCCTTAAATTAAGGAATTATGTTTATGAATGGTTTTAATATAAAATGAGTTGATTTCACTAATAAAGCAAGACCACTCCTTAATCATGTCTTGACATCCCTAATTATAGGTTACCTTACCTAAACATTTCCTTACAAACTTCTAATCAAAAGCCATCAGAAGATACACCTAAACTCACCTCTAAACCACAATTAGATGACACATTTTCCTTCCCCTTGGCTGCATGGTGGCAAAAACAGCTCCTCCACATTCATCACATGTTGATTTATTTTACACACAAAGAACCATGCCTTGAGATGCCTTGAACCATACCTTGAACCATCCTAGCCTTACCTTTGAATGACAATTTGAGGAGATATTTTCTCTCCCCAAGGTTGCACATCATTCCGGCCTCTCCCTCATTTACCCTCACAATTTCAATTTTTTAACCCATGATATATATATAGCAAAATGGGAAATCTCACATTTTACCAGCTTTTTGTTGAGTTTGTGACCAAAAAGCTCTCTAGTTTTCTCTCAACCTCAAGTTCTTCTCTACCACCAAGAAACTCTTTCAACCACCATAAACCACCACAAGCCACCTTGAACCACAACTCCACCACCTCAAACCACCTCCTAAACACACAACCTTTCCATTCTAAGCTCAAATTCTCAAGGAAACTCAGTCTCCTTTTCTTGCTCTTGGTTAAAACTATCAAGCCAGGAAAAGAGATTTGTCTTCTTATTCCAACCTCAATTCAAGCTTTTCTTTCTCTTTTGCAAGACAACATTTTGGTAGGGTTTTGTTTTTGTTTTATTTTTTAAAAAAGTTTATCTTTCACTTAATGAAAAGTTCTATTTCTCTTGATTCAAACTTCTTTCTCATTTTTCATTTTTGGCCTTGGAGCCTTATTTTCTTTGGAAACTTGTGGCTTGATGATGAGGGATTAAGATGATGATCATGAGATTATCACTTGTGCAACCTTTAAAGCTTGAAACTTCTTTGGACCCATAAACATTTCGTTTTCCTTTCCTTTTTCCTTTTTAGTTTTTGATTTTCCCTTCCTTTTTCCTTGTTAGTTTTCGGTTTTCCTTTCCTTTCCTTGGTTTAGTTTTTGGTTTTCCTTTTCTTTTTCCTTGTTATAATTTCGGTTCTCAAAGAAAGGTTGTTGTTTGATTTGTTCTTTAGATCCATTTCCTAAAGCTTGATGATGATGTTCACACCATAAGGTTCTCTTGAAACCTTGGTAATAGAACTCTAAAGCTTACTATGTTTAAGATCTACTAAGGAACAAGAACTTGATCTTGTAAAGTTTGAACTTTAAGTGTATAAGATACAAAATGGACTTGCATTCATGTTTATGTTTCAAGCTCTTGCATTTGATGTTTATATATTGAGCCTTGCATATCATGTTTAAGTTTCAAGCCATCACCTACACTCTCAAGACTTAAAATGGACTTGCCTTTCATGTTTATATTTAAGCTTTGCATTTCATGTTTACATTTATGTTATCACCTAAATAATTAACTTGGAAATCTCCTATTTCAACCTTAAGTTTGATTGTTGATTTGGAGTGAATACTCTAAGGGGCATAGAGCACTAAAATAAAGAATTGAACCGCATTCATATTTACATTTCTTGTCTAGCATATTTATTTATTTTTAAGTCATCACCTAAGATCTTAAAGCTCAAAAACTTGTCCTTAGATCTTGAATAAAACCTCAAAAACCATGGCTACCCCATGCTTATGCTTTTAACCATGACAAGGAAAAAGGGGTTGAAATGTGTTTTAATTGCTTTTAAGATTTAAGTGTTGAGTTCTAGAATTTTTATGAGTATTGGAAACTTTATGAATCATAGAAATGAGACTTTTATGTGAAAACTCCACTCAAGAAAGATTTGTGGTAGCTACTCCTTAGCATTATATTTTCATGATTTTAATAAAATAAAATGGTTTTCAAAGAGTTTTAGAAGTCCTAAAATATTTCTATGAGAACTAGCAACTTACATGTATCAATAATGTGACTTTATGTGCTATTTTGAAATGAATATTTGAGCTACTGCCTTGTTACAATGGCTGCTGTATGATGATATTTTCATGTGTTAGAATGTGTAAAATTATGTTCAATAAAAAGGAACTATTATGTAAGTGTTGGGAACAACTAGTAACTAGAAAAGATGAAAAATGTGAGTTTAGAATGCTTAGAAATCAAGATTATGGCTCATGTCTTAGGATGATTAAATTAGAGATAAATTTGTTTTGGAAGTGTTTAGGAGTGTAGGGCTAATTCTAAAAGTGGCAACAATTAATTTTAGTACCCTAAGAAAAGCCAAAACTTAGAAAGGGCAAAAAACATAGCTTCTAGAAACCTGTAATTGAATTATAACCTTTCTCTGCAACTGCATGATGCTGTTTGGTACTGTAAGCATAAAAATTAGTGAGAATTATTAGTTATGATCCTTAGGCGCATAAATGACTTATGTTGGGTGTTAGTATAGTTAGAAGAACATTTAAGGCATGTAAGGATCAAAAGCATAAGATACCTTAAGATAAGGGAGGTAATGAGAGATTAGCACTTCAAATAAATGTATATTTCCTTATGAGTTGTTGAGAGCATAGCATATCATTTAGGCTGAAGTTGGTCCTAATTGGATTGTCCTGGTTAGGAGCATGTTTATCTTGAAAGAGAATTGAGATCTTTATGTGCTGTTGTATGTATTATGAGATTTCTTATATGGCTTTAAATGCTTATCACGTTCGTGAAGTTGACATTGAAATATGTGAATTATGTGTTACGTGGCATAAAGAAAATTTGGAGAAATTCGGTATATAGTCGTTATGGTGCCGAATTTCTTGCCAAATTTGTGGACTAGAAGTTATTTGCATTTCCTTTGTGATTACATGCTATGAGATGAAAATTTAAGTGACATAAACTATGTGAAAATGACATCTAGACTCCTCGAATTAAAGGTTATGAGAGGTGATTCACAAAAAGAAATGACCCTATAGACTCTCCAAATTAAAGGTTATGATAGGCGATCCTTAAGTGTAACACCCAATAATTAACCGAATACACCTAGGTTGTATCATTAATTACTAGACTTTACTCTTTGCTTCAGTTCTTCATCATACTTTGAAAATACTTAGTGAAATTACGAGCCATTTTTTTAAAACATAATTGAAAACGTGAGCCGCACATAATGTGAACAATAATCGAAATAAAGCGAATAATAGATATAGCATGAAAAACACATCATATTGGCTCCATCATATAACATCCATAATTACATAACACATAGATAGTTTGCCTACCAACAAAATATGACTAGGTGTAGGCAATCTAACAAAACAAATAATATATGGATGGAAGGACATCCATTAATGGCACCTAGTAATAACACTCCAAGGATAGGATAGATATTTGAAATATACGAGTGAAACTAGAGGATCAAGTTCGCTACCCGGTGAAAGCCTCAATGTGATTCACGAACGCTTCCCTGTTTCTGAAGACGAGATGGAAAGAAAAATAGAGGGAGTGAGAAACTTATAAAGAATCTCAGTAGGGTACTCACCTCATGATGCATTGTGTCATCATCATCGTCCCAGGAACCTCGGGGTTATTATGAAATAGTGAGCATGCTAAGATTGATTTATTAAGTTCGAAAATATACTTTACCGAGGTTCGTCGTTTTAATCATGCGTCTTATAATGCATCATAAACTTAGCATGTCATGTTTATAATGAACTTTTCCTTTCATCAACACATCATATTCCTCATCATCATATCATAATAACATGCATAGAAGAACATCATATTTCTCATCATCATCTCATAAAATGCTATGCAGAAGAACATCATACCATAATAGCTATGCACAAGACATGGTGCACATATTTCATTCCTTAGTGTCCTAGGTGACTTAAAATTTGTTTCATCATCATTTTTTCCTTGGGGCCACCCTATCTCCACCCTTTGGGAGTAATCTAGGTTATGAGCTCATACCTTGCTAGTCGTCACTAGCATATACTTATCCCTTTTGATAAGTAAAAATTCCCTCTCTACCCTTTTGAGAACGGACTAGAGGGCAAGAATCACCTTTCACCGCCTATAGTTTGGGTCCAAA
The DNA here is from genome assembly GCA_030441495.1 of Dalbergia oliveri. Lineage (NCBI taxonomy): Eukaryota > Viridiplantae > Streptophyta > Magnoliopsida > Fabales > Fabaceae > Dalbergia > Dalbergia oliveri. The sequence continues at coordinate 31,602 of JAMLFY010000333.1, read as the reverse complement.
GGATCATTTTCTCATATATTTTAAGTCACCTTTAAGTCTTTGCATGTTATATCATAATACAATTCTCAATTCATAATCATTTATAACATTTTCTCGTTTATAGTCTTATTCTGGAATAATATATATACCACTGTAATCATGCATTCGGGAGATTCAGGAGAGGTGGGTCACAAATGGACACACTTAAATACCAAGTCTTTCCTAGCAGAACCTTTCCAAATTACACTTTTAAGAAATATACTTTCTTCCAGCAACAAGGGTAAATTTTTAAATAACAAAGAATATTTCATTATTTCATGCATAAGCATTCTCATTGTTTGCAACAGTAACTATAACATGCAAGCCGAATCATTCAATGATATCAAATACTTAATAAGCATCAAATCACTTCATAGACTTATCATTTCAAACATCAAAGAACTATCATCATAAATTCTTACCAAAAATTCTTAAACATCCGAAACTTTAAAATCGGGTAACCTCAATTATCACACTAATTAATTATGCATCTAAAGGATTCATTATCATCATTACCATTAATTATAAGCCTTAAAAACATTATTAAACTATATGGGACAACATAGGCAGCAAGTTATATTTAAGGTTTCACAATGTGCTAGAAGTTGCATTTTTAACCCTTTCTCGTTACCGGCTTTCCTTATGATGCTAAAATTAATTACTAAACCAATTATGAATCATTCTCCCTTATATAAACATAATAGTACTGGTTCTTAGGGCTGCTAAAGGTTCTGGAAGAATGCATAAATTTCATTCTCTAGAGTTCTAGAAATCTTGCTTTTACGGTTTTTCTGGGAAGCTAGTTTTATTTCTAACATGCATAGAATCGTTCCTTAGCAATAAATCATAATCATCACAACTTTGAACATATTAAACCATCATCATACAGTAGTACTAAACAGATAGGTAGCCAAATCATGAACCTCATATAATTGCATAAAATCACATTTCAAGTATACATAAATACTAGTTTCCCGTATAATTTTTGCAAAGCTTCAAAACTCTTTTAGAAACTAATTCTTTTTGTTAAACTTTAAAGAAATTATAAGACTTTAAGCCTCTTAATCATGAGGCCGATTTATACTTGAAAGAATGTTCATGATTAGAATTTTCACTTAAGATAAAAGGAGCAAGTCTTGAGCTTTAGAGATTTAGGTGATATCTAGAATTATAAACATGCTATGCAACCCATTTTAATCTTGTCTTTATAAGGTGATAACTTGGAAATATAAACATGATGCAAGAATTGAATCGGGTAGTGAACTGGACAGTGGAGGGAGAAGAGAATCTTAAGAAGCTGAAGGCGGTAGTTGCGGGAGAGTAGAGGAGAGAGAATTCTTATTAAGCTCCAAACTCAAGACTTCTTAAAGAATGAATTCTTTGACTCCAATAATCTCAAGAAAGCTTTAGAGTTTTTATTATCATGGTTTCAACTTTGCTTGTGATACTTGGGCAAGTCTTTGAGCTCTAGGATCTTTAGGTGATGACATAAAATAAACATGTCATGCGTTGATTCTTTTAGCCATTATAAAATAAAGTGAGAGCATAAAATAAATATGAGATGCAACTTCTTTATTATCTTTAGAGATTAAGTGACAACTTGAAATATAAACATGAAATGCAAACTTGGAAATTTAAACATGAGTATGCAAGTTCATTTATTCATTCTTGAAATTTTAGTGATGACATAGAAAGTAAACATGATTATGCAAGGCATAAACTTAAACATGGATGCAAGTTCATTTGATTTCTTTACTAGAGCTCCTTCAAGACTTTATAGAAATACAAATTCAATCCAATATATATCTTAGCAAGACAAAGTGAGAAATACATCTTTCAAGTTCTAAACTCAAGATCATAAAAACATCATAAAAATATTATTCTTTAAAGTTTTGCATCAAGTGGAACTTTCAAGCTTTAGAGGCCTAACTTGTGATGGATTCACAACCCACCCTCAAGGTCCTCATCATCAAGCCATCATCTTAGTCCCACCTAGGCCATATGGCCAAATTGTTAAAGAAAAGGAAGAAGAAAACCAAATGGAAAAACTAGAGAAAATCCATGAAATCATCATTTTGAACCAAGAACAACACTTAGCAAAGCATAGAAATAAACTTAAAAACAACTCCCTACCTAATTTGATTTGAAGGAAAGGAAGAGAACTTGGTTTCCTTGAGTGAAATGAAAGAAAATATCTTTGAAAATGAAAAGAAATTTCAGCCAAGAGGAGGAAGAAAGAAAGCTTTTGGTGCTCCTAAAACTAGAATTTGTGTAAGTTATGAGCAAGGCTTCTAAGGCTCCTCAAGCATGCCTATTTATAGAGAATTCAAGCTCATAAATGGACAAGAGGAGGAGGCATAATTTTTGGATTTTTCAGGGGAACAAAGGGAGGAAAATCATTTCTTGTTTAAGGCATGTTTTATGCCATGTTTTAGGGAATTTTTTGGCATTTTGTTTTAGTGCATTATCTTGCAATAATTCTAATGATTATGGCTGAATTATTTCGTGCATTACAGCCTCATGGAAGAGGGTTTTGTGTGTTCCATGTATTATTTAGGTGTAGGCAAGGTATTCATGCAATTTAGAGAATTTACGGTTAAGGGCTTAGGTGAATTAGTAAGCAATTTGAGTGTTTTAAAGCAATTTTAGGTTCTAATCAATTTAAATAAATAATTTTGACTCTAGATTAATAATTAGAATTTAATAAGCTTTAATTTGAGCCTAATATTGCTTAGGTTTCGTTAGACGAATCAAAAATCTCAAAATTTGTAAAACTTGACAAAAGACAGGGGCAAAACGGTCATTTTACTTAAAAATTGCCGAGACCACCCGAGCTTAACCAATGGTTAATCATGGCTTAAAAACACCTTTTAAAACATTTTAGTGAGGTTCGGGCTTAAGTCGGCAATCGGAGTTAAAAGGGCGGAGGGCGTTTTGGTCATTTCGCGCGGAGCTCAAAATTAGGATTCTTCTCCTCTATTAACACACATAACACAAACAATCCCTTATTATCATCAAAACATCCCCTTGAGGATGGGTGGGGCCCACGATCCTCATTTTCTGAGTAAAATAACCTCAGGGGCATTTTGGTCATTTTACACGTACAGAAATTCGGGGTTTGCAATACTTGCACGAATTGCTCCTAACTTCTCTTCTAACGTTATATTCCTTTATTAAGGATTGTTTGGTCTCAAATTTTATATAATATTTACCTACGGTAATTCGGTAATTCCTAATGACGGTAAAAATTCCAGTAAAAATTGGGGCGTTACATTAAGCCCCCTAACCCGCACTCTGGGAGTCGGGATTTATACTTTCATAGGATAAGCTGAAACTAGTGACGACTAGTTAGGTATAAGCTCATAATCTAGAATTTCTCAAAGGAGAAAAGATTATTAGGGTGGCCCATGAGATAACTAAAAATGAAAGTGATGCCACTTAAGTAAAAGAAAAGAGAAGGGGATTTATATGAAAGTTACATACCCATTGATGTCGTTTATACGATATGCTCATGTGTTAGTTGCATAATGATCTGACATACATTTATACTATGCTACGTTGTCATAACATTAAGAGTCATCCTAGAATATATGGACCTTGGATAAATATGTTTGGAAAACTTAATAAGGGACTTTATGCATGCTCATTTCTTTTTTATAATAAACCCACGGTCATGGGGACGTAGATGATGACATAGGGTAGAAGGTTTTAGCACTGAGCTTCCTTATTAAGATTCTCACTCCACCTCTCTTTCTTTCTTCTTCGTCACATCTTTGAGGACAATGGCCATGTTCGTGATCTTCATTGATGTAACACCCGGAACGAGACAGGGAGTAATCACGCTGCGAGAAGACACGGACAAGGAGCGGCTCCTGCCTTCAGCGAGGGTACATGAATGAGGATTACACACCCGAATGAGAGGGATCCGAGTCTGTATAGGTATAGGACTATACATTTAAGGAGGGCTTATGTGAATTGATCAGGTACTACCTATGCCACAAAGATGCATCTTTCTTTTTGGATAGCCCATCACGAAGAACCCAAGTTAAGCGTGCTTGACTGGGGTAATTTTGGGGATGTAGTTCCTCCTGGAAGTTTTCCAGGAAGCGTGTGAGTGAGGACAAAGCGCGCTGAAAACTCGTGTTGGTTTGTGGACAAGTCGAATCCATAAAGCGGCAGATGTACAATTGACACTCAGGATATGGGAGGTGCACTGGACCAGACCAGGCTCTTACCACTATGAGGGTCGCTGTCCATTCATTTTTGCTTACATGGGATGCCTTTTTGTTCCAATTCAGCTTAGGTTTACACTCCTATGGCGATGATTAATCTTTAGCGCTCTGATCCCGCCATGCAGTCTCAATGTGCTCGCCTAACTTCGGCAGTTCACGACTATCAAGAGATCCGTTCCCGTACGAGGCACGGGTGAACAACAATCGAGGACTCCTTCACACACGTCAATTCGGAGGGTTCTGAACCCATGGCACCCATGGACATGGGTAGAGGGCGGGGACACGGTCAGCCCCGCCCAGGCTAGCTCGACGGAAAATCATCCGCGCGCGGAGGCTATGTTCGTCCCCCTTCTCTCCTGCATACGTTAGAGGAGCTTGCCCAATTCATTGGGTATGCACCAGGTGCAGAAAGATCAGATTCTGTCGTAGGCCATGATGGAGGACAGATAGGAGTGCCGGTCACACGAGGATCCTCTTTCTCCTGCATCTTTTGATAGAGGTGACATTTGGTTAAGCACTCTTAGGACTAGGAGGGAAAATAGCTAGCATTTAGTGTTTTGTGATTCCATGTATTTCCTGCTTCATGTATATTTTCTTCCTGTTGTTTACTTATGTATTGAAAGCTTAGACCCACTCTCTATGGGTGTGACCAATTTATGTTATTTTAATGTATATAAACCACATTATGTATGATGGATCATGTGCTTTAAACGTGTATGTGCATGACTTATATTTCCTGTTTTACTTTGATGGCACTTAACATTCGGTTTATGTTAGCATGTGCGGCCCAACGTTTTGTTTTATGTTTAAAAAAAAAAAAAATTTTACCCATGTTTTCCGCTAAGTATTTTGATAAAATGAATTTAAAGAATGGAACAAAAGAGTAATAACTAATTTAATCTCAATACATCCTAGGCGTGTTAGGTTAAATACTAAGGTGTTACACGCCTCATCCTCCGATTGGCCATTCGATCATTCTTCACCATGCAGGCATTTCTCCGTTGTCTCTGCCTTTTTTCCCTCATACGATGACGGTCAGATGCTCTTCCTATGGGTAATGTCGTAGTCCATGGCAACGTGGTGATGCGGAGTCTTGTCTGGTCAAGGTGTGCCTTGACGTTAGAATGGATCTCTTCTCTTTTGTTTGGTATGGGTGGAAAACGTTAGAATGGATGGGAAGCAAGGAAGATATTGTTATAGTTTTGATCCAATATCACTTTCGATCTAATAGCATCCATGTAGAAATACGGGAAAATGAAATGAACGTATGGGTGTTAGGATGTATGGCTTGTGGTTCAAATGAGATGAACGTGACAGGTGTGTGATTCCGGAGGTTTTATTTTAAATAATTTTTTATTTCAAATTTTAAACAGTTGTTCATTGATTCAAAGACGGAATAGATGAGACAAATTAAAAATAGTATACGGATTTGAAACCAAATTTCATTTTGATTAGGAGACACCAAAAAGCAATTTTTTTTTCAAATCCTCTTTATTTAATGGTATAGATGACTTGAGAGACATCTTTCTAATTTTCCTAAGAAGAATGTTTGCTAAGATATACAAGAAACAAGGTTTTTCTATTTAGAAACTGATTACAAAGAAAGAAATGAACTTCAAAAAGTATAAGAGAACTTCAAGCTTTATGAGTACAAAAGTTCCTTCAAGTTTGAAGATTTTCTCCTTTTATACTTGGATTTTGAATTGGATCGTTGTCCTTTGATTTTTCCTCCTCTTGACTCATGTTGATAATCGTTTTTGTGTCCTAGGATCTATCTTGTAACACCCTAATATTTAACCGAACATGCCTAGGATACATTTAAGTTAATTATTAGTTATTACTCTTTTGTTTTAGTTTTTCACTTTAAATTGTGAAAATAGCTAGTGAAAATAGGGGTAAATTTTTTTGAACTTAAAAACAAAACGTGAGCTATTCAAACTAAATAAAACACTTCATTCATAACATACAATAGAGGAAATAATTCACTTTATGGGCATACATAAAATCCAAATGCAACAACATCATGAGCATAATCACGTCACCATATATATATATATATATATATATATATATATATATATATATATATAGGTAATCATAAGTATAACTGTTCCATATCACGCACTAAAACAAAATACTAAATAGTATTATGTCCACCAATAGAGGTTGGGCTAAGTATAGTAATCCGATAGGGAAAATATAAATAGAATATAAATAGCCGATATAGATAGCTCACTAAAAACCTCCCTCACTCTCCTACTAGGATGTGCCTAATATAGATAACCCATAATATAATAACAAAAGAAGGCAATCCTTTCACGAGATATGCACAAGCACTCCATGGAATCTGCTACCGACTCCTAAGAATGTTGCTCCTAGGAGAAAGAGATCTCTGAGCACTTGGGCAAGATCGGCATGTGTAGCAAGACGTCTAATGGGGTGAACATGAGCACCACGACGTGGATAAGAGCTCTTCTACGAACATGCTAGTCCCCTCAAGGGTTGCGTCATCATAGTCTCCCCATTGCTACCACTCCCTACATCCCCTACATCCATGGGGACCATAGGTGGGGTCGCCTGAGGAATGGGAAGGTGACTCCTTGAACCGGTAGAACACGGCATATAAGGGTAAGGTGGTGGGGCACATACACTAGAAAGTCTTTCATGGTAGAGGCAGTAAGATGAGCAAAAGGGAACTCCTCCATGTGAGGACAAGAATGCTCAAAGGCAAAACCATCGGTGAAAGGAGTGGCTATGGAAAATCAAAAGCTAGTAGCCAGGTGCGTGAAAGGACAATCTAAGAACATGAACAAGCAAACAACATCCAAACCAATGAAGTGATATTACCAGTTTCCCGGGTCGTATGCATCTTCCAGGTGGGTGCATAAATGTAGATCACAAACGTAGTCATCGACCTCTAAACAAGAAAGAGAGAGGGGAATGAGAAACTTGTATAAGAATCTAATAGGGCTTTCACCTCCAAACATGTGTTATCATCTTCATTCTTAGAAAACTTAGGTTTTATTATGAAAATAGTGGACATGGCAAGGTCCATTTATTTAAGTTTAAAAGCCATAAGCCAAGGTTCTTTTTTTTTAGCATGAATCTTAATGTCATGGATGCATCATACCATATTACGAATGCATGTTAATGCCTTATGCAACATATCACAAGAATCATATTGAATTAACATAGCATAAGGAACATGAAATATCATAACATAACTTTTCTTTCTTGTTTTCTTAGGTGACTTAACCTTCTTATCCTTTTCTAAGGGGCCACCCTAATACTCTCTCCCTTGAGAGTTCTTCTAGGTTATAAGCTAATACCTAACTAGTCGTCACTATTCTACACTTATCCTCTCGATAAGCTAATTCATGACTTCCAAAGTGCGGATAGGGGGCATATGATCACCTTTCATAACAATTAATTCCTTGAGTCTAGAGGATCATTTCCATGTGTTTTGTGTTACCTTTAATCTTAGCATGTTATTTAGAGATCCAAACATGAGCATATATTCATGGCCATCATCATAAATTATCATTCAACATTTTATGCTCATGATTTCATAATTTTTTTTCCACAAAATTGGAGGAAATCCGATAGTATAATGAGCTAGGAATGGAGTTTCCCCAAATTTACTTCCTGTCATATAACATATCAAGCATGCATCTTAATGAATCATTCATAATCACAACATGCCATAAATTACCATATCATTAATCACGTAAGCATGCATCTCATTTCGCATATATCCATAAGCATGTTATCATTAACATCTCATTGAAAGGTAAACATGCTCCCCCAGTAAAAAGCAAACTAAGCTAATGCCTATGCTATGCTCAACAGGATATATGTACAATATAGACGTAATCATTACTTGCATAATTAACAAATCAAGTATGCATAGTCATCAACTCATAATTTTGCACAATCACTTCAAGTCATATAATTTCCAAACAATTCATATGATCATAGATCTCATAACATATCATACACATTAATATCATCAAGTTATTGATAATTATACTTTTGCCCCAAAAGGGTCAAAATTGCAATTTCTAAAAGGTTGTGGATAAAGTGTAAATTTCCCATTTAACACATTTCTCAAACTAATGATCCTCAAAATCAATTTACACTTTTAAGACCCATACCACTTAGAAATCATTTAAATTCATCATAAAAACCATTTTAGGCCGTTGGCCAAATTTTGTTAGATTTTGGGGGTCAAAGTGCAAAGATTAGGTCTTTGCAATGCTTCTAAAATTTTCGTAACATCATATATGATATTTTGAACACATAGACACATTCAAGATCATTATTAACTCTAATTAAACTCAATTGGCCAAAATTCCCATAATGAGATGTTCAAGTTACAACTTTTTATATTTTATAAAAGTATCCAATCTAACACTTGTAATTATCCTTTAAGCACCTAAGATGCCAAAAAATAATTTTTACAATAATTATTTATAATTTTTAAGCACGTAAACGTCCAAACAGTGTCATAATTGAAATTTCAAAAAGTTTTGGAAATTACATTTTAACCCTTTTTAGTTACTAGTTTTCCCTAAGATGCTAAGAATAATTTTTACAACAATTATCAACAATTTTTAAACATGTGAATAGTACCAAATAGTCCTGAACAATGACAAGTGTCGCAAGTTGTAAAATTGTAATTTCAAAAGATTTGAAAATTATATTTTATCCCTTTCTAATTACTAGTTTTCCCCAAAGGCTATTCTAAGATATTTAAAACACATGAAATCATTTTATCTCCTTGAGATATAAATATTAACATCAAAATAGTAGCAAGACTTAAAATTTCAATACTAAGGTTTTATTTACTTAAAATCATATTTTTTTTCTTTTGAGTTTCCAACCCTTCAAAGTTTCTTTATACACTCTTAACACAAGATTCAAATTTTGAAATAGAATAAAACTAATTCAAATCCAATATTCCTACTTGGCAAAAATATATATAAATATATGTGTAAAATATATGTGTCCATGATCAAAATTTCCATATAAGACAAAAGGGGCAAGTCTTGAGCTTTATAGATATAGGTGATGACTAGAATCATAAATATGTCATGCAAACTTATTTTAAGTCTTTAACATTATAAAGTGACAACTGGAAATATAAACATGATGTAAGATTTGATGTAATGCCCAGAATTTATGTTAGAGTACAAATGACCAAAATGCCCTGAGGTCATTTTACCAGAATTTGGATAGTCGCCTGGCAATCCTCAAATGGGTCAACTGAATGAAGGGGATTATATTGTTACATTTGATATCGAGGTGAAAATCTTTTCTGAACTTTCGGCTCAAAATGACCAAAATACCCTGTGAGTTCTACACGGGTAAAAGGTGCGTTTGACCCAAACTTTAGAAAGTTTGGAATGATATTTTTTAGTGGTATTTGATATTAGTTTGACTGGAGGTCCTAAGGTTAGTGTAAAATTACCATTTTGCCCCTAAAACAGTGTCCATGAGCCTAATGACGTAATTAAGCAAACCTAAGCAATATTAGGCTCTAATTGAAGATTAATTTATTTCAATAATTAATCTAGAGTCAAAATAATTTATTAAGGTTAATTAGGACCTAAGATTGCTTAGTTAAACTCTAATTACATTCTTTAATTCAAGATTCCTAGTCATGGAATCTTGAATAGTGTTTTCTTTCCAATTCCTTAAATTAAGGAATTGTGCCATACCTCATTTGACTAAAAGAATGATTTTAAATTGTTAATCTAGCAAGATCACTCTCCTAATCAAGTCTTGAAAACCTTAATTAGCCAATTACCTCACCTAAACACTTTCTTACAAACTCCTAACCAAAACCTTAATCAAAGAAACACCTAAACACATCACTAAACCACAATTACATGAACAAATTCTCCTCCCCTTTGGCTGTAAATCTGGCCAAAATGCATCCCTTGGTTTATGTCACATGTTGATTTTGTTTCACTCAAAGACCATGCCTTGAGCCATGCTTGGACCATACTTGAAGCCATACCTCACCATGCCTTGCCCATGCTCATAACCATACCAATCAAGAGATATTTTCCTCCTCCCTTGGCCTTGAACTGGCCTTTCCTTCCCTAAATCAGCCTCCATGTTTCATTTTTCTATAAATACCAAGCCTTAGAGAACTTGATTACACTTTAGATCATTTGCCAAGTTAGCTTCTTGTATTTCTCTCTTTTTCTCTCAACTTCTCTTCATCTTGTTCTTCTTCCTCCACCATCAAAGAAACCTTTCCACCACCACAAACCACCACAAACAACCTTGAACCACCACTCCCTCACCTTAAACCACCTCTCAAACACTTAATCTTTCCATTTCCAAGCTTGCTTTCTCAAGGAAAAATCATCTTCCTTGAGCAAACTTGTTGGCCGAATCCTCCCCTCCTCCAAGAGAAGATTTTGTCTTCTTAATCCTTCAAGATCACAAGCTTCCTCTCATTTCTTCAAGACTTCCTTAGGTAGGGGTTTTATTTCAAGTTTTCTTTACTTTCTTTAAGAAAAGTTCTAGTTTCTCTTGGTTTTAAAACTTTCTTTTCTTCTTTTTTTTCGGCCTTGGAGCCTTTTCAAGAGAAAACTTTAGCTTGATGATGAGGTTTCAAGATAATGACTTGTTGATGTGAGAAACCTCTAAAGCTTGAAACAACTTGGTCTTGGACCATACATGCTTGTGTTTCCTTTCCTTTTCTTGTTTATGTTTCAGTTCCTTTCTTTCTTTCTTCAAAGGTTTGGTTTTCTCTTCCTTTTTCCTTTAAAGATTTTGGTTTTTCTTCCTTGGTTTGAACAAAGTTTGCTAAAAATGTAAAGTAGATCACAAAAGTTTTGTTAAAGAAAATTAATCCTATGTTTTCAAAGAGCTCTAAGCTTACCCTTGCCAACCTTAAAGTTGGTCGGCGTCTAAGAGTTTTACTCTAGATTGAAGCCCATGAGCAATAAAATAAAGAATATGACTTAGTTCTTTGTATTTTGTTTAGACAAAGTGTTGAGCTTTGTGTCTATTTTCTTGAGCTTGATGATGAAGTTCAAAATCCAAAGGCTTCTTTGAAGTCTTGGTGCTAAGAACTCTAAAGCTCACTTTATGTTGTTAAGATGCATATTGGGTTAAGGTAGTGATGTTCCTTTAAAGTCTTGTAAGAGCTCTAGTTAAGATAAAATGAGTTGCACACATGTTTACCTTTATGCCTTGCATAGCATGTTTATTTTGATGTCATCACTAAACTCTCAAGAATAATTAAATGGACTTGCATTATCATGTTTAAATTTCAAGCTTGCATTTCATGTTTATATTTCAAGTCATCACTTAATCTTTAAAGATAATAATGAGGTTGCATCTCATATTTATTTTATGCTCTCACTTTACTTTCTAATGAAGAATAAAATAAGTGCATATCATGTTTAAGTTTATGCCATCACTTAAATGTCCTAGAGCTCAAAGACTTGCCCAAGTATCTTGCATAAAGTTTTAGAAAATGGAGGCATTTCAAGGAATGCCATTTCGGCCTTGTGATGATGATGATGGACTTGGATGAGTTCATCTAATCATAAGTGCCCATAGTCTAAGTCTTGGAATTTTTCTAAGCTTAGATGTACTCAAGGAACTTTATGAACAAAGTTTTATGTTTTAAATCCATTCCTTGAGCTAAATAATTTAGCTACTGACCTAACATATATTTATATGATTTCAATGAGATTAATTGGTTTCTAAAAGAGTTTTGAGTTCCTAAAATGATTCCAAGAGGAACTAGCAACTTGTATGCATTTTAATTCATGATTTATGTGATTCTATGAAGCTTATGATTTCAGTTTTGCCCTTGATGTTTGGCCACTGTATAATTTCTGTTTTATGGTGTTAAAATGTGTAAAATTATGTTTGAGTGAAGCAAGGATCGATTTAGGGAAGTTAGAAAAGAATAAGTAACTTGAAAGGATTAAAAATGAGAAATCTAGAACACTTAAATGCACAAGATATGCATTCTGTTCCAGCATGTTTAAAACTAAGGAAAGTGGTTTATAATTAGTGAACATGTGTAGGAATCCCTCATAATTGGTTTAGGAGTTAATTATAAAGCCTTAGGCGAAGACGGAACTTAAAAAGGGTCTAAAACGGAAATTCTAGAACCTCGTAATCATGAGCTAAATTTTCTGCCCAAAATACATAATGCTGTTTGGAATTTTTAGTATGCCTAAATCATAGAAGAATTATAGGTAATGATTCCTTAGGTGCTATAAAAATCCATATTGAAGGTTAGGATCTTTGGAACACAAGTTTAAGACCCTAAGGGCCAAAGCATAAGACACTATGAGATAGGAGGTGTGATGTGAGCATGAGACCGAGTAGGCATATTCATAATGATGTGAATATGTTAATATCTTGAGCATGAGACTATATGTGTATTTGTGGCATGTTGTATGATGATGTGGTATGTCATGTTTGAGATGCATAAGATATATGATATGTCATATAAGGTTCTAGGGTTGCATGCTCATGTTGCATTCATATAAGATATGATAAAGAGGAAATGATCCCATTATGACTTCCCGAGTTAAGGGTTGTCGGTGATCCAAGAAAGAAATATGATTCTTCCTTTACCCGTATGAATCTACGACGGCTAGTTAGGATGAGCTCATTCCTAGGCGATAGGTGATTAGGAGTTTTGGTGACCATGTTAAAATCGGGCTTGGCATGTTGGGTGGATTTTGGTGACCATGATGAGGGTGGAAAAAGTTATGAAAGGAACTCACGAAATTCAGTATGAAAAAGTAAAAGACGCACATGCATATGTTTCATTGATGTTTCATTGATGCTTTGATTAAGTGATATGTGTTATCTATGTGTACTGTCATGCTCAAATATGGCCATGCATACATAAAATATCTTCTACATTCATACCATGAAGACTCATGCTAAAAGGAACCCACTTTGGATAATAAATATGGGAAATTAAAACTGAACCTATGCATGTACACCTCTTTTATAATGAAACCCGAAGTGGCTGGGCGACGACAATGACACTTGTGTTAAAGGGGAGCCTCCTGAGAATCTTGTATGAGTATTCTCACCCCTTTTGTTTTTCCCCATGTCGTCTCCAGACGGGATTGATGTGGATGTTCGTGATTTTCCTTGCGTGAGCGAAGGAGTTACGCATCCAAGAGGGACGCAATGGAAGCTTGAAGACTAGTCTAGCCTGTTTATAATTATGTTTTGCGTTAGTTAACCTTGCTTGATGTATCTAGTATCTTGAGGTGTCCTTATATTTATAAGGGCATCGTTGTTTTGTTATGATTATAATATAATATTACAAGTTATGTTGTGTTTATTCTATGGTTTATTTATGATGTTATGGTGATGTATACTTGGTTGTTATGTTTCTTGTTTAGTAGTCGATCCCTATGCACATGCACGGCTCGCATTTTAACTCTTAAGTTCAAAAAGAAAAATTTAGTCGTTTTTAGTACTCGTATTTTAAAGAAAGCTAAGTCAAGTTCTGAAACGAAGACATAACCGCCAATAACTAGCCGAATGCGACTCGAGCATATTAGGTGAAAGTTAGGGTGTTACACTTGAAATATAAACATGAGATGCAAGCTCATTTTTTTTAAATCTTTAAGATTATAAGGTGACAACTTGAAATATAAACATGAATATGCAAGTTCATTTTTAAGCCTTTATGATTATAAAGTGACAACTTGAAACATATACATGATATGCAATGCTTGAAATATAAAATGAGATGCAAAACTTGAAACATAAACATGAATACAAGTCCATTTATATCTTATTAGAGCTAAAAAAACTCAAGACTTTAAAGAGTGAATTGTTCAACCCAATTAATCTTAACAAAATAAAAGTGAGTTTTAAGTCCCTCAACTTCATGGTTCTAAGAACATCATTCTCTTGGACTCATATCAAGCTAAAAAAAAACATTTGCTAACAACGAACATTCTTTCTCTCTCTCTCTCTCTCTTCTCTCTCTATATATATATATATATATATATATATATATATATATATATATATTTTAAACCAAAGATTAAGCCTTGAGCTTTATAGGTTAAACACATGATGGTCATACAACCATCACAAGAACACTCATCATCAAGTCATGGCCTTGATTACAACCAAACCAAAAGAAAAGAGTAGAAAAGAAAGAAAAGCTTAAGATAAAATCCTACAAGGGGTTTCTTTCTTGCAAGATGGAAAACACTTGTTCTTGTAAAAGGAAGAGAAGAAAAATCTTCTCGTTAAGGACAAAGAGGTTTCAGCCAAGAGGAATAAAAATGGGGAATGATTTTTGTTGTGTTCTTATGTATGGGATAGAAAGGTTAAGTGTTTAGGGGTTGATCTATGGTGGTGATATGTTGGTTTGATATTTGAAGCTTGGATGAAGAGATGAAAATGGAGGTTTTTGAAGGTAAAGGAGAAGAGGAAGAAGAGAGCTAATTAGAGGGAGTAAGAGTGTTTTTGACATAACTTGATAGATAAATGTTGACCAAAAAAGTTGATAAAGGGAATGAAAGAATATGAGTGTAAGAGAGTTAAAAAAAAATCAACATATAGAGAGAGAACAAGGAGGAGGTTGCTGGCCACGTAGAGGGTTTTGGAGCTTTTTGTTTCAAGTTGGTGTGGGGATTAGGGTTTTTAGGTAATTTTGATTAGGGGAATGGTTAGGAATTGATAATTAGGTGTTTGGATTAGTAATTATGTATTTAAGGCTTTCAATATAAGCAGGAGGATGACAAGATTGGGAAGTGATCATCGATGTTTAGGGTTTAGGGTGTAAGAGGCACGAACAATGAGTGGCTCCTGGTAGGCTTTTAAGCAAAAGTATATGAGTGAACCGATTACACACCAGAATGAGAGGGATCCCAAGGTGTGTATCAGTATGACTATACAATTGAGGATGACTTATATGAATTGATTGGTACTGCCTTTTTCTAACATGATGCATCTTCTTTCGGTCACTTGTCCTAAAATTTCTCCAAGTCAAGCATGCTTAACCATGGAGTTCTTTAGTGATAGAGTACTAAAAGGAAGATGTATCTTGTTACATAGGTAGTCCTGGTCAGATTCATATAAGTCATCCTCAACTGTATAGTCTCAATACTACACAAGTCTAAGATCCTACCATTTTGGTGTGTAATCAAGTTCACTCATGTCTTCCTTCCACTTAAAAGCTGCCAAGAGCCATTCATTGTCATGCCTTCTTGCACCAATAATCACTCCTTCCTCATCAGTCTCGGCGTTACATGCCCACCAACTTCGGCTAGTTTTGCCCCCAAACTACACTATACTGGAGATGTGCCTCTGATACCATTTGTAACATCCCATATCCTACTTATGTGAATTGACAATTGACCCCAGCAAACTAACATAGGTCTTCTCAACCTACTTTGTCCTCACTCACACCTCCTTAAGTAAACTTTCCAGGAGGTCACTTGTAACCCCCGATTTTTACGTGTGCAAAAAATAAATGCCCCTAAGGTCATTTATGCCCAGAAGGAAAGGAACGCAAATCCAGGATATCCCTCAAGGGGTTAGTTTGATGTTTGAAGGGGATTAAATGTATAATGGATATATTAGAGATGAAAATCTCAGTTTCAGAAAATTTTTTGTTCGTACGCGAAATTACCAAAGTACCCCTTAGGTAATTTAGGCGAGATTAAGATCCTGGATGAACCCAGCCATCACCCAGGATTTCGAAAATGTTAATAATGAGTGTTGCATGATATCTGGAAAGTTAAGAAATAGTCAGAGTGTTGTGTAATTACTATTTTACCCTTGTTTGGTGCTAAAACGAGCTTAATTAAATGATTAAGGAAAACATAGGCAATATTAGGATCTAATTAAAGATAAATTGATTTTATCTATTAATTTTGAGCCAAATTAATTATGTGAGGATAATTAAGGCTTAAGTTTGATTAAGGAAGTTCAAATTCCATTCTTAATCAAAGACATCATGTCATGTCATCAGCAAATATCATTTTCTCTTTCCAATCCCTAAATTAAGGAATGTGTTGGAGTTTGAATTTCAAACTAATCATGCTTATTCAAACTAATTGAAGCTTTATTCAAACTAAGTGTGCAAGACCACTCTTAATCATGTCTTGAGAGCCTTAAACATATGATTACTAACCAAAACACCTGATTACCAATCCCTAACCCTTTGACTAATCAAACCTATCACTAATCTATGTCTTAACACACATGAGGCATGAAATTTTCCCTAAAACCCCTTGAAGGCTGATGGCTTCCCTCCCCTATTTCCGTCATATTTTATTTTTATAAACACTTATACACTCACAAACTCTCTCATTTTACCATTTCCTTTTTGGCCAAAGACTTGGTGCAAGAAAAACTCTTACATTCTCTCAACTTGAGCTTTCTTTTCTTCCTCTTCCACCTCCATCCTCAACCTCCTATCAACCACAAACCACCATACCTCCACCTTAGAATAACCCTCAAATACATAACCTTTTCATTTCCAAGATCAAGCTTCTTCATTTCCAACCAAAGAAAATATTCTTGGTAGGGATTTGTTTTGAGTTCTTCCTTTATTTCTTATCTTCTTTTTTAGATTTCATGATGAATAAAGTGATTAGGTTGTTATTGTTGTTCTTCTTTTTCCTCTTTTTTTTTTGGTTCAATCTCCCTTTTTCCTTCTTTTCATTTTCGATTTTTGTTGTTGTTGGATGATAGGGAACTATGGCTTGATCATGAGAGATCTTGATATGGTTGTGAAACCATATTTGCTTGACCTAGAGCCCAAGGTTTTGGTTTATTTTCGGTTTTGAAAGAATGAGGAATGTAGAATATTGTTGTTTCTTGAAATATCCTTTATTTGAATAAAGCCATATCTTAGATGATGAGTGTAACACCTTAATATTTAACCCCAATACGCCTAGGACGTATCAAGACTAATTATTAGTTATTACTTCTCTTTAAATTCATTTATAAAATACTTAGCGGAAAATATGGGTAATTTTTTTTTTTTTGAAATGATTTATATAAAACAAAGTAAAGCCTTTGCACGTAACATAAACGTGAAGCGAAATAAATAAAACATCAGAACATAAACATTAAAGAACACATCCATCATAAACATCATTCCTCATCACATTAGATAATATAGTTTAGTACATCATAACGAAATAATAGAAGCATAAAATACCCATACTAGTGGGCAGAGCTTGCAATACAATGACATCAAATGATAACAACTACATGAAACAACCCTCAAAAGATAAATACCCAACTAAGCTCTCCTCCCTCGCCCATGGATGACGCTCCTACCCATCCCTCGGTGGTGTATATCCAATGACGTGCAAGCTCCTCGGATGCGTGAAGGCGGAAGGATGGCGGAGCATGCCCACCACGATGAGGGCGCATCTCGGACGTCGTGCTAACCTCTTCTGCGTCACGTCTCCTCGCTACCCATTCGGATGTCCATGGGTACAGTAGGGCGGAACCCTAGGAGAAGGATGAGAAGGAGGATCCTCCTGATGGGTCGGTCTCCGAACGTCTCGGGCGAGGCACATACTCGGGGTAACCTTCAGGTTTGAATGAGGAACGGGCGCGAGTTCTCTCGTCTCGAGTTCACGTCCTCTCAAAATCATGTCGTCGCCAAAGGGGGAAGTGAGAGTGAAGTGAAGCTGAAAGCTGGAAAGCAACAGACATCCCATGTATGCAAAATGCGAATGGCACAACGACCTCGAAGTGGTAGGGCTGGTATCCGGTCAAAGTGCACTCCCACACGGGAGCGTCAACGGATATCACGAACGACGCCATCGATGTCTGAAGACGTAACGGAAAAGAAACGAGAGAGGGGTGAGAATCTTGCTAAAGAATCTCAGTAGGGAAATCCTCTATCCTAGTGTCATCGTTTACGTCCCAGGAACCTTGGGTTTATGAAAAGGTTAAGCATGCATAAGTTCATTATGAGGTTTTCACAAAGGTATTTATCCAAGGTCCATGTCTTTTATAATGATTCTTAATACAAGTATGCAACATAATAGTTCATGGATGCATGGCAGTACTTTAGGTAAATCAAACAATTATCAATCAACATATAAGTGGCATGTAACCTTTCTCTTGAACATCTTTCCTTTTCTCATACTTGTGACACCAATAATATAGTAACCGCACCCCTTAAACTAGGCTATGAGCTCATACCTTAACTAGTCGCCACTAGTTCTTACTTATCCTCTTGATAAGCGAATCATAAACATAATCATCATAATCCCGACTCCTGAGTATGGGTAGGGGGCATAAGGATCACCCATCATGGGACTTTCTTCGAAACGCATCGACTAGTTAAGCCAACGACTTTGTCCGCTTGAGGCTGATGTCTATGCCCTCACGGTTTTACCTTCTCCTACCTGGAGCGGGAGAAGTACGTCTGAGGTGTGTCACCTTAAACATCATATACTTTCATTCTTCGAAACGCATCGACTGGTTAAGCCAGCGGCTTGTCACTTCGTATGGCTTCAACGTCCATACCCCCCACGGTTTTACTTTCTCCTTCCGAGCAGGAGAAATGTGTCTACGGCATATAACTTTAAACTTCATATTTCTCAAAAACTTTCTTTTTGTCCCTCAAATTTGACGGAAATTCATAGCATAACAGCTAATCCAGATTTCCTCAAATTTGAGTCTTGCCACATAATCTCAATCACATGTATCATTCTTTATGAAACTTTCACAATTAAAAACTACATAGTTCACATGAGCATACTTTTCAATCTCATTTATACTTCGAAACCTCATGCATCTCAAATACATGGTACGGCACTTCATCATATCGTCATGTATCAATTATTGCATTGGTTTCATGCTCAAGATATTAACACAATCACATATCATAATCATGCTTAAGGTTCATCATCATAAATATGCTCACTCGGTCATCTCATAGTGTCTTATAGTGACCCTTCCGGGTCTTAAACTCATATTTCGTCATTCTAATCCTCACTAAGGATTTTTATAACACCTAAGGGATCATTACTTAAAATTCTCACTAAGTTTTAGGCACACTCAAAATTCCAAATAGCATTATGTAGTTTGGGCAGGAAAAAATATCATACTACGGGCTCTAAATTGATCGTGACCCTTTTTAAGATCCGTCTTCGCCTAAGGCTTCATAATCAATCCCTAAACCAATTATGAGGGATTCCTAGGCATGTTTACTAAGTTATAATTCACTTTTCCTCAATTTAGCTTTGCTGGACAAAAATCACATTTGCCATGTCTAAGTGTGCTAGAATTCCTATTTTAAGTCCTTATCATCACCTTAAGCTTAGTAATTAATACCTAATCATTTATGAAAGGTTTTTATGCATATCCTACTGATTATGAACCATTTACACTTGAATTAATTATGCTGGAACAGTTTTGCAAATTTGTGCATTAAGGTGTTCTAGAATTCTCATTCTTGATCCTTTAAGTTACTTATTCTTTTCTAACTTCTCTAAATCGATCCTCCCTTCACTCAAACATAATTTTACACATTTTAACACCTTAGAACAACATTTGTACAGCAGCCAATCATGAAGGGCAGAACCAAAATCATAAGCCCATAAAATCACATAATCTTGTAAATTAAAATGCATACAAGTTACTAGTTTTCTCTTGGAATAATTCTAGGGATTCAAAACTCTTTTAGAACTCAAATCCTTTCATTAAAATCATGCCTTTACACATAAGGTCAATAGCTAAATTAACTTGCTTGCAAATAGTTTTAAAGTATATAATTTTATGCATAATGTTGCTTAGGTGCTCCTAAGCTTGGAAAAATTACAAAACACAAACTATGGACACTTGTGATTAGAGGAACTCATATTAAGTCCATCATCATCACCACAAGGCCGAAATGGCTTCTTTAAGAATGCCAATATTTTCTTGAAAACCTTACATAGGATACTTGGGCAAGCCTTTGAGCTCTAGAACATTTGGGTGATAACATAATCTTAAACATACTATGCACTTTATTTTACTCTTCATTAGAAAAAGAAAGTGAGAGCATAAAATAAATATGAGAAGCAACTTCATTATTATCTTTAAGGATTAAGTGATGACTTGAAATGTAAACATGAGATGTAAGCTTGAAATTTAAACATGATAGTCAAGTCCAATTAATTAGTCTTGAGAACTTAGTGATGACATCAAAATAAACATGCTATGCAAGGCATAAAGTAAACATGAATGCATCTTATTTAGATCTTAGCTAGAGCTCTTTGCAAGACTTTAAAGGAATAAAACCTCAACCCATTATGTATCATAAGGCAAGCTTTAGAGTTCTTAGCACCTAGACTTCAAGGAAGTCTTAATGTTTGAACCTCATCATCAAGCTCAAGAAAATGATCCTAGTGGCAAAAACCACAATAAACATCAAAGGACCATTCTAATATTTTTAGCAAACCTTTTTCCCCAAAACCAAAACAAAAAGGGGCTGAAACCAAGAAGAAAAAGAATGAATTCAAGTTTGAACAAGATAAAAAAAGGAAAATGGAAACCTTAGAGAAATGAAAGCCAAAACTTGAACTTGTAAAGAAAAGGGGAAAGCTGAGTTTGTATATGGTCCAAGACCAATATCCAAGCTTTAGAGGTTTATCCCATGACAAACACCACACTACCTGAGACCTCATCATCAAGCTAAAGTTGTGTTCATAAAATGGCCTCATGGCCGAAAATGAAAGAGGAAGAAAGAAGAGTTTGAAAACAAGAGAAAACTAGAAACTTTTCTCAAAGAAAAGTAAGAAAACTTGAAAGAAAACCCCTACCAAGTGAAATCTTGAAAGCTTTGAAAGAAAGCTTGAGTTTGCAAGAATAGAAGACAAATCTTTCTCTGGAAGCAACAAGGATTCGGCCTCCAAAGGTTCTCAAGGAAGATGATTTTTCCTTGAGGATGTAAGCTTGGAAATGGTGGTTTGGTGTTTAGGAGTGTTTAAGGTATAGAGTAGTGGTTTGAGGTGGTTTGTGGTGGCTTAAGGTGGTGGTTCTTTGAGGAAGGAAGAAAAAAAACTTAAGGAAGGGAAAATGAAGAAAAGAGAATGAGAGAAAGTGCAAGAAAACTCAACTTAGCAAATGATCAAAAAGGTGTCCAAGCTTTCCAAGGTGTGGTATTTATAAAGAATGAAATGTTGTGGCTGATTTAGGGGGAGCTGGCTGAAATTTTGGCTTTGGGAGAAAGGAAAATATCTTCTAAAGCTTGTCTTGGAAGCTGGTTTAACATAGCCTAGGTGTAGTAAGAATCCAGCTTTGGCATAGCCTTTTTAGATGAAATTTGAAATCAATATTTGATGGATTTTGGGGGAAAGAATTGGGCCAAATACGAACAGCCAAGAGGGAGGGAAAAATCATCCATGTAATTGTGGTTTAATGATGCATTTCAGTGTTTCATTAATTAAGGTTGGGTTAGGAGTTTGTGAGAAAGTGTTTAGGTGTAATAAAGGTTAATTAGGGTTAATAAGGCTCATTTAGGGGAGTGTACTAATCTAGATTAACAATTTTAAAATCATTCTTTGGTCAAAAAGGTTGTAGACAAATTTTCCTTAAGGAAATTGGAGAGAGAAAACACTATTCATTACTTTTTGATTAGTAGTCTTGGATTAAAGAATGAAATTAAATTTGACTAAGCAATTTAGTTTTAATCAACCTTAATAAATCATTTTGACTCTAGATTAATTTCGAAATAAATTAATTTTGATTATGCCTAATATTGCTTAGGTTTAAACTGATTATTCATTAGGCACATTGTACACTGTTCTAGGGGTAAAACGGTAATTTGCACTAAAGTGCTCAAACCTCCAGACAAGCTAAACATCAAATATCTCTAAACATCATTCTAACTTAAAAAAAATTCGGGCTCAACGGGCATTTTTCCGATAGAGCAAAATAAGATATTTGGTCATTTTGAGCCGAAAGTTTAGAAAACGATTTTCACCTCGGATATCAAACATAACAGGTACAATCCCCTTCAAACATTGAGTTGACCCATTAAAGATGGGTTAAAACTCCTCGAATTTAAAGTAAAAGAAAATGACCTTAGGGGCATCGGTCATTTGTACTCTAATAGCAGAAATCGGGGCGTTACAATGAGGGTTTTCTTAATGTTTGGTTAACCTCATGTGTTAGACCTCTAACTTCAAGGCTTGATTTTTGGTTTCACAAAGAGTATGGAAAATGGTTTATTGTTGGTTGTCTTTGTTGGTTTTCCTTTGAGCTTGATGGTGAGTCTTGATAAATGAGGTTCTTGGAACTATGGTGTCAAAAGACTCTAAAACTCATTTCCATTTTGATTAAGATTGATTGGGGCTGAGAATTGATTCTTAAAGTCTTGAAATGACTCTAGCAAGATATAAAAATGGATTTGCATCATGTTTATATTTCAATGCCTTGCACATCATGTTTATTTTTAAGTCATCACCTTAAAAAGACTAAAGAAATGGACTTGTATTTCCATATTTAATTTTGGTCTTGGTTCATGTTTATATTTCAAGTCATCACCTAAACTTTGAAGATTTAAAAATGAACTTCGCATTCTCATATTTACTTTCAAGTCTTGCATATCATATTTAAGTTTAAAGCCACCACCTAATAATGATAAAGATCTAAAATGAGGTTTGCATAACATGTTTATTATTTTGTCGTCACTTAAATCCCTAGAGCTCAAAGACTTCCTTCTATCTTGAAATGGAAATCTTGATCATGGTTATTGAATGTGTTTAGTCATGATATAATGTTGGATTTGTTTTCTTTTGAGACTTAATCTCGCTTTTATGATGCACAAAGTTGTAGTGAAAAGCTTGTTTTGATTTGTAAAAATGTTGGATTAATGTTTAAAAATGGTTTTGAAATGAAAGAGTAGCTTGAAATGTGTTAAAACTTGGGTTTTTCAAGTTTCGGGGATTATGGTAATCGTACCAAGCTCATGTAATAGATTACCTGGATACTTTTTGAAGCTGGAACAAGTTTTTAATTACTGGTAATCGATTACCAAGCACATGTAATCGATTACAAACCCCAAATATGCAAATAAGTGTGTTCTAAATGAGATAAAGTGGATTGGTAACCCTCTATGCTTATGTGTTGAATTGTGTAAATGATGATTCCCTAGTATGCTATATATATATATATATATATATATATATTGTTAAGCATTGCGTATGCATTAGTTGAGTTGATCCTTGATTTTCGCATCCTGGGTAGGAGCATGTTTCCTGATATAAGATATTGATTGATGACATGCCTATGGATATATCAAAGAATATGATGCATACTTATGTGATCTATGTTAGATGATGGGGCATGATTACATGCTTGCATATGCATCTGCAAATAATATATTAAGATAACAAGTGACATAAGACATACGGAAATGATCCTCTAGACTCTAGGAATTAATGGTTATGAGAGGTGATCCAGGATAAAGGTGATCCTCTTAGACTCTAGGAATTAATAGTTATGAGAGGTGACCCAAAGAAGTTGCATGGTCATGATAAGAAAGTTAAGTTAAAGCAAGGAAGTGATGTGCTTCCCCCTTTATTCCACTATGTAAATCGCGACAGCTAGTTAGGTTAAACTCATCCTCCGATTGGCGATGTGAAGTTTGGTGGCTATTGTTGTAACACCCTAATAATTAACCCAATACACCTAAGTATCTGATTAATTACTAGACTTTACTCTTTGCTTCAGTTCCTTAATCATGCTTTGAAAATACTTAGTGAAATTACGAGCCATTTTTTTTTTAAACATAATTGAAAACGTGAGCCGCTTAACGTGAATGATTTAGCAAAATTTAAAAGACACATAGGAATTTACAAACATCACATCATAATATATTGGCTCCATCATCCAGCATCCATAATTACATATCATATAGATATTGCCTACCAACAGAATAAGACTAAGTGTAGGCAATCTAATAAAACATATAATATATGGATGGAAGGACATCCATTAATGGCACCTAGTAATAACACTCCAGGGATAGGGATAGATATCTGAAATATACGAGTGAAACTAAGGATTCAAGTTAACTACCCGGTGAAAGCCTCAATGTGATTCACGAACGCTTCCTTCTTTGAAGACGAGATGGAAAGAAAAATAGAGGAGATGAGACTATAAAAAGAATCTCAGTAGGGTACTCACCTCATGATGCATTGTGTCATCATCATCGTCCCAGGAACCTCGGGTTATTATGAAATAGTGAGCATGCTAAGATTGATTTATTAAGTTCGAAAATATACTTCTAAAGATTCGTCGGTTTTAATCATGCGTCTTATAATGCATCATAAACTTAGCATGTCATGTTTATAATGAACTTTTCCTTTCATATATAATAACATAGTTATGCATAAAATCACATCATATTCCTCATCATCATTTCATAATACTATGCATAGCAGAATATCATATTTCTCATCATCATCTCATAAATACTATGCATAGCAGAACATCATATTCACATAATGCATTTACTTAGTTTCTTAGGTGACTTAAAGTTACTTTCATCATCATTTCCTGGGCCACCCTATACTCCACCCTTTGGGAGTAATCTAGGTTATGAGCTCATACCTTGCTAGTCGTCACCAGCACATACTTATCCCTTTTGATAAGTAAAAATCGTCTACCCTTTTGAGAGAACTAGGGGCAAGAATCACCTTTTCACCGCCTATAGTTTGAGGGTCCAAAGGATCATTTTCTCATATATTTTGAGTCACCTTTAAGTCTTTGCATGTTATATCATAATACAATTCTTCATTCATAATCATCATAATATTTTCTCATTTATAGTCTTATGCCGAAATAATATATACCAACTAATCATGCATCTAGGAGATTCCAGGAAAGAGAGGTGGGTCACAATGGACACGCTTAAATACCAAATCTTCCTTAGCCAGAATCTTTCCAAATTGCACTTTAAGTAATACACTTTCTTAGGTAAGAATATGTCTTTATTTCATGCATAAGTTTTCATTGTTTGCAACAGCAACTATAACATGCAAGCTAGGAATCATTCAGTGGCATCAAATACTTAACAAGCATCAATTCACTTTATAGACTTATCACTTAAAACATCAAAGAGGCATCATCATAAATCCTTATCGAAATTCTTAAACGAAACTCTAAATCGGCAACCTTAATTATTGAACTAATTAATTATGCATCTAAGGGATTTATTACCATCATTACCACTAATTATAAGCCTTAGGAACATTATTAGACTATATGGGGCAGCATAGGCAGTAAGTCATTTTAAGGTTTAAATGTGCTAGAAGTTGCGTTTTAACCCTTCTCGTTACCGTCTTTCCCTACGATGCCAAAATTAATTACTAACCCAATTATGAATCATTCTCCCTTATCTAAACATAATAAAATCTGGTTCTTAAGGCCACTAAAGGTTCTGGACAGATTGCATAAATTTCATTATCTAGAGTTCTAGAAATCTTGCTTTACGTTGTTTTATATAGCTAGTTTCTCTTTTAACTTGCATATAATTGTTCCCTCATCAATAAACATAATAATCACAACTTTAAACATATTAAATCATCATCATACATTGGTAATAAACTCAGATTAGAAGCAATCATGAACCTCATATAATTGTATAAAATCACATTTTAAGTGAACATAAAATATTAGTTTCCCATAGAATCCTTGCAAAGCTTTAAAACTCTTTTAGAAACTAATTCTTTTTGAAAGAATCTTCATAATTAAAATTCTCACTTAAGATAAAAGGAGCAAGTCTTGAGCTTAAGAGATTTATGTGATATCTTAGAATCATAAACATGCTATGCAACCTCATTT
Source organism: Dalbergia oliveri (assembly GCA_030441495.1). Taxonomy (NCBI): domain Eukaryota; kingdom Viridiplantae; phylum Streptophyta; class Magnoliopsida; order Fabales; family Fabaceae; genus Dalbergia; species Dalbergia oliveri. The sequence continues at coordinate 5,518 of JAMLFY010000333.1, read as the reverse complement.
TAATCTTGTCATTATAAGGTGATAACTTGGAATTATAAACATGATATGCAAATCCATTTCTTTATCTTTAAGATTTAAGGTGATGACTTGAAAATTAAACATGATGCAAGAACTTGAAATATAAACATGATGCAAGAAACTGAAGGCGGTAGTCCGCACGGACCAATGGAGGGAGAAGAGAATCTTAGAAGGGAACGGCGGTAACGCATGGACCAGTAGAGGAGAGAATTATTATTACATCTTTTTAAGCTCAAATCTCAAGACTTCTTAAAGAATAAATTCTTTAACTCCAATAATCTTAAGAAAATTGAAATGGGCTTTAAAGTTCTTATTTCTTTGCTTGTAAAATTTTGACAAGTCTTTGAGCTCTAGGATCTTTAAGTGATGACATAAAATAAACATGCCATGCATTGATTCTTTAGCCATTATAAAATAAAGTGAGAGCATAAAATAAATATGAGATGCAACCTTTTATTATCTTTAGAGATTAAGTGACAACTTGAAATATAAACATGAAATGCAAGCTTGGAAATTTAAACATGAGAATGCAAGTTCATTTATTCATTCTTGAGAATTTAGTGATGACATAGAAAGTAAACATGGTTATGCAAGGCATAAACTTAAACATGGATGCAAGTTCATTTGATTTCTTTACTAGAGCTCCTTCAAGACTTTATAGAAATACAAATTCAATATATATATCTTAACAAGACAAAGTGAGAAATACATCTTTTAAATTCTAAACTCAAGATCATAAAAACATCATAAAAATATTATTCTTTAAAGTTTTGCATCAAGTGGAACTTTCAAGCTTAGAGGCCTAACTGATGGATTCACAACCCACCTTCAAGGTCCTCATCATCAAGCCATCATCTTAGTCCCACCTAGGCCATATGGCCAAATGTTCAAAAAAAGGAAGAAGAAAACCAAATGGAAAAACTAGAGAAATCCATGAAATCATCATTTTGAACCAAGAACAACACTTAGCAAAGCATAGAAATAAATTTAGAAACTCTCCCTACCTAATCTGATTTGAAGGAAAGGAAGAGAACTTGGTTTCTTGGAGTGAAATGAAAGAAAATATTCTTGAAAACTTGAAGAAAGAAATCAGCCAAGAGGAGGAGGAAATGAGAGCTTTTGGTGCTCCTAAAACTAGAATTTGTGTAAGTTATGAGCAAGACTTCCAAGGCTCCTTAAGTAAGCATATTTATAGAAGAATTCAAGCTCATGTATGACAAGAGGAGGAGGCATAATTTAGGATTTTTCATGGGGAACAAAGGGAGGAAAATCATTTCTTGTTTAAGGCATGTTTTATGCCATGTTTTAGGGAATTTTTTGGCATTTTGTTTTAGTGCATTATCTTGCAATAATTCTAATGATTATGGCTGATTATGGCTGAATTATTTAGTGCATTACAGCCTCATGGAAGAGGGTTTTGTGTGTTCCATGTATTATTTAGGTGTAGGCAAGGTATTCATGCAATTTAGAGAATTTACGGTTAAGGGTTTAAGTGAATTACTAAGCAATTTGGGTGTTTTAAGCAATTTTAGGTTCTAATCAATTTAAATAAATAATTTTGACTCTAGATTAGTAATTAGAATTTAATAAGCTTTAATTTGAGCCTAATATTGCTTAGGTTTCGTTAGCAAATCAAAAATCTCAAAATTTGTAAAACTCCACGAAAGGGCAAAACGGTCATTTTACTTAAAAATTGCCGAGACCACCCGAGCTTAACCAATGGTTAATCATGGCTTAAAAACACCTTTGAACACATTTTAGTGAGGTTAGGGCTCAAGTCGGCACGCAAATTGAATTAAAACGGGGTAAGGGCGTTTGGTCATTTAACGCGTAAACTCAAAATTAGATTATTCTCCTCTATTAACACACATAACACAAACAATCCCTTATTAACATCAAAACATCCCCTTGAGGATGGGTGGGGCCCACGATCCTCATTTTCTGAGTAAAATAACCTCAGGGGCATTTTGGTCATTTTACACGTCAAGAAAATTGGAGTTTGCAATATTTGCACGAATTGCTCCTAACTTCTCTTCTAACGTTATATTCCTTTATTAAGGATTGTTTGGTCTCAAATTTTATATAATATTTACCTACGGTAATTCGGTAATTCCTAATGACAGTAAAAATTCCAGTAAAATTGGGGCGTTACAATTGTAAAATCATGAGGAAGGTGAGATGGTTGGTTTAGGATGGTTATGTAAGAGGGTGATTATTAAGAAAAGAACTTGAGAGTTCAATCATGATAAAGTAAAGTACCATGAGCTCCATTTGTTCTCAGTGCATGTTAAATGTCATATGACTCATCATGTTTGTACTATTATGCATTCCACTTGTCACTAAATCATGAAATTTGATGTCAAGTTACCTAAGAAAGTAAGTAAAGATGTATATACATACATTACATTATTGTTCTATTAGTGCATTTAATCATGTGATATGTGCTATTTACATGTGTTACTTATGCTCTTGAGGTATTACCATGCATACCAGATAGATATCTATTGTATTCATGACATTAAGACCCATGCTAAAAGACACCCACTTGGATAAAAGGATTTTGAGAAGTTTAAAATTAAACCTTATGCATGTACATCTCCTTCATAATGAAAACCAAAGTGGTTGGGGATGATGACGATGACACTTGTATTAAGGTTGGGACCCTCCTGAGAATCTTGTTCATCCTTTTCTTCTCCGTGTTGTCTCCGACATGGATGATGGTGTTGTCGTGATCTTCCTTGAGGCGCGGGCATAGGAGTGATGCTCCTACAGATTCAGGGTCATAGCGGAATCACGAGCTAGTTTTCCTTTAAGCCTTAAGCTGAAAGGTGTCATGCCACTATCCCATCCGTAGCCTAGTCTTTTGACGGACATGTACCGCGACTAGTGTAGTTTGTTATAGATATGTTTGGCATTGGACTATTATGTTTCGACCTTTGTTGTTAAGTTTAGTATCTTAGGATGTCCTTCATGTTATAGGACGTCCTATTATGCTATGGTTATGGCATGTTAATCTAGTTTGTGTTGTGTTATGTTATGGTTTACTCATGTGTTATGATAAGGTTTCTATTGGGTATTATTATTATGCGTGTATAAACTGATATCTATATGCACACGTGGCTCATATTTTGGTTTTAAAGTTCAAATAAAAAAAATAGTCGTATTTTCTATTACTCTTATTTTAAAGAAGAATAAGTTAAGTTAAGACAAAGGCGTAAAAACTAATAATTAATCGAATGCAACTCGAGACGTATTAGTTAAAAATTAGGGTGTTATATCACTCATCCCAAAATTTCTCCAAGTCAAGCATACTTAACCATGGAGTTCTTTAGTGATGGGCTACCAAAAAGAAGATGCATCTTGTTAGTATAGGTAGTACAAATCAATTATACGCCATCTGTAACTATATAGTCCCATACCTATAAGTCTCAGATCCCTTTCATTCTAGTGTGTAATCGATTCACTCATATATCCCTTTGCTTAGAAGCCTGCCAAGACGTTCACTGCCTTCTTATGCTGGCAATTACTCCAGGCTATTTTTAGCTCAGGCATTACATGTCTACCCAGTTCCACTTAGTTCTTCCCCAAACCACACCATACTTGGAAAGGTGCTGCTATGATATCATTGTGACATCTCATGCTTTATAGATAAATGGCTGACCAGCAAACTCGCAGGTCTTTTCGTGTGCTTTGTTCTCACTCACATGCTCCATGAGAAAACTTCCAGGAGGTCACCCATCCAAAATTTCTCCAAGTCAAGCACACTTAACCATAGAGTTCTTTAGTGATGGGCTCAGAAAGGAAGATGTATCATGTTAGTTTAGGTAGTACCAATCAATTCATATAGTCATCCTCAACTGTATAGTCCAATACTTACACTGTCTCAAGATCCCTCTCATTCTAGTGTGTAATCGGTTCACTCATGTAACCCTCCATTTAGAAACTGCCAGGAGCCACTCATTGTTCCGTACCTTTGCAGAATGATCACTTCAGTGCCCTTGTCGTCCAAGGGCATTACATGCCCACCGCTTCACTTGATTCGTGGAACCACACCATCCTGGAAATGCTATGATCCGTTTGTAACATCCCATGTTGCTTTATGGATTAACGTTAGACCCACAAATCAATACAGTTCTCATCATACTTTTGTCCTTACTCACATGCTTCCTGAGAAAACTCCCAAGAGGTCACCATCCCAAAATTTCTCCAAATCAAGCACGCTTAACCATGGAGTTCTTTATGATGGGTTCCTGAAGGAAGATGCATCATGTTAGTACGTTAGTACCAATTAATTCATATAAGTCATCCTCAACTATATAGTCAGCACTTACACGGTCTGAAGATTCCTTTCATTCTAGTGTGTAATCGGTTTACTCATGTACCCCTCAACTTAGAAGCCTCCAAGAAGCCGCTCATTGTTCGTGCCTTCTTGCACTAGTGATCACTCCTCGTCCTCATCAGCCCAGAGCGTTACATTCAAGACAAGGTTAAAGAGTGGTCTTGCATGTTTAGTTGGGCTAAGCTTGATAATTCAAAATTCAAACGCTAACATGTCCTTAATTTTAAGGAAAAGAAAAGGAGAGAGTGTACTTTTGTCCCCTACTTTGGCTTTTGGTCTCATAAGTCATCTTTGAATAAGAATGAGATTTGTAACACCCTAATATTTAACCCAACGTGCCTAGGATGCATTTAAGTTAATTATTAGAATTTACTCTTTTGTTTCAATCATTGTCTTTAACTCTTGAAAATACTTTAGTAAAATTACAAGTAAATTTTTTCTTTTTTGAACATTAAAAACAAAACGTGAATCGCTTGTACCAAATAAAACATGTATTCCATCTCATACAATAAAGAAAATGAAACATTCTAAAACATACACATAATCCAAAGGCAATAACTTCATGAGCATAAACATGTCATATATATATATATATAGGAATTTATAAGTAATAACCGTTCCACATCACGCACCAAAATAAAATACTAAGTAGTATCATGCCCCATGGCGGAGGTTGGGTAAGTACAGTAATTCGATAGGTAAATGTCAACAAAATATAAATAGCCGATATAAACAACCTACTAAAAACCTTCCTTCTCACTACTCCTATAAGATGTGCCTAGAGTAGATAACCCATGATATAATAACAAAAGAAGGTTATCTTCTCCATAGATATGCACAAGTGCTCTATGATCTCTAGCTCCTAAGCATGTCGCTCCTAGGAGGGAGGAAGATATTCAACACAGGCGAGATTGGTAGGTGTAGCAAGACAACCAACGGGATAACCGAGCACCACAGGGACGAGAAGCTTCATCTACGAGTAGATTGAACTCCCTTTAAAGGTTATGACACTATAGTTCTCCCCTTGGTTACCAGCCTTACCTCCATGGGGGTCGTAGGTGTAGAGTCGCAGGAGAAATGGGAACGTGACCTTCAACGGGTCAGACCCCTGGGCATGCGTCGAGGTTGTGGCTAGGTATGTACTCCAAAAAATCTCTCATA
>JAMLFY010000332.1:0-41273 GCA_030441495.1 Dalbergia oliveri | reverse complement strand
AATTTCCTGTCATTAGGAATTACCGAATTACCGTAGGTAAATATTATATAAAATTTGAGACCAAACAATCCTTAATAAAGGAATATAACATTAGAAGAGAAGTTAGGAGCAATTCGTGCAAGTATTCAAACCCGAATTTACTGTACGTGTAAAATGACCAAAATGCCCTGAGGTTATTTTACTCAGAAAATGAGGATCGTGGGCCCCACCCATCCTCAAGGGGATGTTTTGATGTTAATAAGGGATTGTTTGTGTTATGTGTGTTAATAGAGGAGAAGAATCCTAATTTAACTTGGACGTGCGAAATGACCAAAACGCCCTTGAGTTTTTAACCGATTTAATGGACTGAGCCAAACCTCACTAAAATGTGTTAAAAGGTGTTTTTAAGCCATGATTAACCATTGGTTAAGCTGAGTGGTCTGGGCAATTTTTAAGTAAAAATTGTTTTCCCTATTCTTATAGATTTTCAATTTTGAGATTTTTGATTCGTCTAACGAAACCTAAGCAATATTAGGCTCAAATTAAAGCTTATTAAATTCTAATTATTAATCTAGAGTCAAAATTATTTATTTAAATTGATTAGAACCTAAAATTGCTTTAAAACACTCAAATTGCTTACTAATTCACCTAAGCCCTTAATTGTAAATTCTCTAAATTGCATGAATACCTTACCTACACCTAAATAATGCATGGAACACACAAATTTCTCCTCCTTGGGCTGTAATGCATGAAATTATTGATGACATTATGCATCAGAATAATTGCCCAAAGATACACTAAAACAAAATGCCAAAAATTCCCTAAAACATGGCATAAAACATGCTAAACAATGAATGATTTTTCTCCCTTTGTTTCCCCATGAAAATCCATTCAGCCTTCCTCCTTCATTTGTCCATTTATGAGCTTCAAAATCTCTATAAATAGGCATGCTTGAAGATGTTAAAGCCTTTGATCATAACTTACACAATTCTAGTTCTTAGAAGCACCAAAAGTTCTCATTTCCTCCTCCTTCTTGGCTGAATTCTTCTTCAAGTTTTCAAGAATATTTTCTTTCATTTCACTCCAAGAAACCAAGTTCTCTTCCTTTCCTTCAAATCAGATTAGGTAGGGAGTTGTTTCTAAGTTCATTATGCTATGACAAGTTATGTTTCTAGCTCAAAAATGATGATTTCATGGACTTTCTTCTAGCTCTAATTTCGGTTTTGTTTTCCCTTTTCTTAAAAACATTTCAGCCTTATGGCCTAGATTATGATGAGACCATGGTTTGATGATGAGGTTCTTGAGTGTTGGTTGCAAAGCCTTCACAAGTTAGACCTCTAAAACTTGAAGGTTTCATTAGTTTAAAGCTTTACAATTTCTGTTTTTCTATCCTTATTTTTCTTTAATGATCGGCCAAATGGCCTAAGAAGGAATATGATGATAGCTTGATGAAGGACCTTGAGTGTTGGTTGTAAATCCATCACAAGTTAGGCCTTTAAAGCTTGAAAATTCCACTTGATGCAAAACTTTAAAGAATGATGTTTTTATGATGTAAAAATAAAGATCTTGAGTTTAGAACTTGAAAGATGTATTTTTCACTTTGTCTTGCTAAGATATATATATTGGGTTGAATTTATATTTCTCTAAAGTCTTGAAGAGCTCTATAAAGAAATAAAAGGAACTTGCATCCATGTTTAGTTTATGCCTTGCATAACCATGTTTACTTTTAATGTCATCACTAAATTCTCAAGAATAAATAAATGAACTTGCATATCTCATGTTTAAATTTCCAAGCTTGCATTTCATGTTTATATTTCAAGTTGTCACTTAATCTTCAAAGATAATAAAGAGGATGCATCTCATATTTATTATGCTCTCACTTTATTTTATAATGGCTAAAAGAATCGCATGACATGTTTATTTTTATGTCATCACCTAAAATCCTAGAGCTCAAAGACTTGCCCAAGTATCACAAGCAAAGAAATAGATTATTGGAGTTAAAGAATTGATTCTTTAAGAAGTCTTGAGATTGGAGCTTAAAAGATGTAATAATAATTCTCTTCTCCTTCATCGGTCCAATGCGAATTCCGGGCTAAAGTTTCTTAAGTTCTCTCCTCTTACACATTCTTATGCGGACTGGGCGCTCCAGTTCTTGCATCATGTTTATATTTCAAGCTCTTGCATCATGTTTAATTTTCAAGTCATCACCTTAAATCTTAAAGATAAAGAAATGGATTTGCATATCATGTTTATAATTCCAAGTTATCACCTTATAATGACAAGATTAAAATGAGGTTGCATAGCATGTTTATGATTCTAAGATATCACATAAATCTCTTAAGCTCAAGACTTGCTCCTTTTATCTTAAGTGAGAATTTTAATTATGAAGATTCTTTCAAGTTTAGCAAAAAGAATTAGTTTCTAAAAGATTAAAGCTCCAAGAATTCTACAAGGGAAACTAATATTTTATGTTACTTAAAATGTGATTTTATACAATTATATGAGGTTCATGATTAAGGCTTTTGATATGAGATTAGTACCAATAAATGATGATGATTTAATATGTTTGAAGTTGTGATAATTATGGTTTATTCTATGCATGTTAGAGATAAAACTAGCTTCCTAAAAGCGATAAAAGCAGATTTCTAGAACTTCAAAGAATGAAATTTATGCATTCTGTCCAAGAACTCATGACTTAAAACCAGATTTATTATGTTTAGATAAGGGACAATGATTCATAATTGGTTTAGGAATTAATTTTAGCATATAATTTGAGGGAGCTTCCTTGAGAATTTTAGATGACATCTTTTAAATATTGGAAATGTAATTTATATGATGAAGTAATGCCTCCTAGAATTTGATATTATTGAATGATTTCATGGCTTGCATGTTATAGTTGCTATTGCAAACAATGAGAATGTTATGATTATGATGATTATGATATAACATGCTAAGACTTAATGGTGACTTAAACTTATGAGGAAATGATCCTTTGGACCCATGATTATAGGTGGTGAAAAGGTGATCCTAAGAAAATGATCCTTTAGACCCATCAGCTATAGGTGGTGAAAAGGTGATTCTTGCCCCCTAGCCCGTTCTCTCAAAAGGGTAGAGTGGGAATTTAACTTATCAAAAGGGATAAGTATATGCGTGACGACTAGTAAGGTATGAGCTCATAACCTAGATTACTCCCAAAAGGGTGGAGTATGGGTGGCAGGAAAATGATGATGAAAGTAACTTTAAGTCACCTAAGAAACTAAGTAAATGCATTATGTGAATATGATGTTCTACTATGCATAGTATTTATGAGATGATGATGAGAAATATGATGTTCTGCTATGCATAGTATTATGAAATGATGATGAGGAATATGATGTGATTTTATGCATAACTATGTTATTATATATGAAAGGAAAAGTTCATTATAAACATGACATGCTAAGTTTATGATGCATTATAAGACGCATGATTAAAACCGACGAACCTCGGTAAAGTATATTTTCAAACTTAATAAATCAATCTTAGCATGCTCATTATTTCATAATAACCAAGAAACTCCTACGATGATGATGACACAATGCATCATGAGGTGAGTATTAAGATTCTTTTTTTTATAGTTTACTTACATTTTTCTTCTACTTAATTCTTCAGAGAAGGAAAGGAAGGTTCGTGAATCACATTGAGGTTTAAGGATTGCATGAACTAATATATTAGCCTAGTTTCTACTATATATTCAAATATATTCCCTATTTGAGTGTTATTACTAGGTGCCATTAATGGATGTCCTTCCATCCATATATTATTTATGTTTTGTTAGATTGCCTACACCTAGTCTTATTTTGTTGGTAGGCAAAATATCTATGTGATATGTAATTATGGATGTCATATGATGGAGCCAATATGATGTGTTTCTTCATGATATGTCTATTCGTTTTCTACTTTATCTGAATTATCGTTCACATTATGCGGCTCACGTTTTCAATTATGTTTTAAAAAAAATGGCTCGTAATTTCACTAAGTATTTTCAAAGTATGATGAAAGACTGAAGCAAAGAGTAAAGTCTAGTAATTAATCAGATACAACCTAGGTGTATTGGTTAATTATTAGGGTGTTACAATTACATATCACATAGATATTTTGCTCCAGCAATAAGCTAGGTGTAGGCAATTACTAACAAAACATAAATAATATATGGATGGAAGAACATCATTAATGGCACCTAGTAATAACACTCCAGGAATAGGATGAGATATCTGAATACTCAAAGTGAAAGAATCAAGTTCAACTACAGTGAAAGCCTCAACATGATTCACGAACACTTCCTTACTATTTTTAAAGACAAAAATGGAAAGAAAAAAATAGAGGGAGTCAAAACTTATAAATCTAAGTAACTATCACCTCATGACATATGCATCATAGTGACAACTTATTATGAAAATGTGAGCATGTTAAGACTCATTTATTAATCTTGAAAATATATTTCTGAAGATCCATTGGATTTAATCATGATTCTTATAATGCAATGTAACTTAACATGTCATATTTATAATGAACTTTTCCTTTTATCAACACATCATATTCTTCATCATCATATCATAAATACTATGCATAAAAGAACATCATTGTTCTTCATCATCAAATTATAAATACTATGCATAGAAGAACATCATATTCTTCATCATCATATCATAAATACTATGCATAGAAGAATATCATATTTACATCATGCATTACTTAGTTCCTTAGGTGACTTAAAGTTACTTTCATCATAATTTTCCTGGGCCACCCTATCTACCCTTTTAAGTACGGTTATAAGCTCATCCTTATAGTCGTCACTAGCATATACTTATCCCTTTTTGATAAGTTAAAGTCCAAGCTCTACCCTTTTGAGAGACGGGCTAGGAGGCAAGAATCACCTTTTCACCACCTATAGTTGATGGGTCCAAAGGATCATTTTCTCATAAGTTTAAGTCACCATTAAATCTTTGTATGTTATATCATAATACAATTCTTCATTCATAATCATCATAACATTTTCTCATTTATAGTCTTATGCTGAAATATTATATACCAAGCTGTAATCATGCATCTTCAAAGAAGATCCAAGAAGAGGTGGGTCACAAATGGACATGCTTAAATACCAAGTCTTCCTAGCCAGAACATTTCCAAATTACACTTTTACAGTAGTACACTTTCTTTCCAAGTAACAAGGGTAATTTAAATAACAAAGATATTTTACTTATTTCATGCATAAGTATTCTCATTGTTTGCAATAGCAACTATAACATGCAAGCCATGAAATCATTTAATATTATCAAATACTAATAACATCAAATCTCTACATAGACTTATCATTTAAAACATCAAGGAGGCATCATCATCAATTCTTTGGAAAAGTTTCTTAAACGAAACTCTAAATTGGGCAACCTCAATTATTGAACTAATTAATTATGCATCTAAGGGATTCATAACCTTCATTACCATTAATTATAAGCCTTAGGAACATTATTAGACTATATGGGGCAGCATAGGCAGTAGTCATTCTTAAGGTTTTCAATATGCTAGAAGTTTGTTTTTAACCCTTTCTCATTACCTTCTTTCCTTATGATGCCAAAATTAATTACTAACCCAATTATGAATCATTCTCCCTTATCTAAACATAATAAAATCTGGTTCTTAAGGCCACTAAAGGTTCTGGACAGATTGCATAAATTTCATTATCTAAGTTCTAGAAATCTTGTTACGGTTGTTTTATATAGCTAGTTTCTCTTCTAACTTGCATATAATTGTCCCCTCATCAATAAACATAATATTCACAACTTTAAACATATTAAATCATCATCATACATTGGTAATAAACTCAATTAGTGGCTGAATCATGAACCTATCATAATCACATTTTAAGTGTACATGGAATACTAGTTTCTTGTAAAGTCTTTGCAAGGCCTCAAATTTCTTTTAGAAACTAATTCTTTTTGCTAAACTTGAAAGAATCTTCATGATTAAAATTCTCATTTAAGATAAAAGGAGCAAGTCTTGATCTTAGAGATTTATGTGATATCTTAGAATCATAAACATGCTATGCAACCTATTTTAATCTTGTCATTATAAGGTGATAACTTGGAATTATAAACATGATATGCAAATCCATTTCTTTATCTTTAAGATTTAAGGTGATGACTTGAAAATTAAACATGATGCAAGCTTGAAATATAAACATGATGCAAAGCTGAAGACGGTAGTCAACAGGCCGGTGGAGGGAGAAGAGAATCCTAGAAGGGAAGGCGGTCATCCGCACTGGATCGATGAAGGAAGAGAATTATTATTACATCTTTTTAAGCTCCAATCTCAAGACTTCTTAAAGAATCAATTCTTAACTCCAATAATCTTATTTCTTTGCTTGTGATACTTGGGCAAGTCTTTGAGCTCTAGGATAGGTGATGACATAAAAATAAACATGTCATGCGTTGATTCTTTTAGCCATTATAAAATAAAGTGAGAACATAAAATAAATATGAGATGCAACTTCTTTATTATCTTAGAGATTAAGTGACAACATGAAATATAAACATGAAATGCAAACATGGAAATGCAAGTCCATTTATTCATTCTTGAAATTTTAGTGATGACATAGAAAGTAAACATGATTATGCAAGGCATAAACTTAAACATGGATGCAAGTTCATTTGATTTCTTTACTAGACCCTTCAAGACTTTATAGAAATACAATTCAATCCAATATATATATATCTTAGCAAGACAAAGTGAGAAATACATCTTTCAAGTTCTAAACTCAAGATCATAAAAACATCATAAAAATATTATTCTTTAAAGTTTTGCATCAAGTGGAACTTTCAAGCTTTAGAGGCCTAACTTGTGATGGATTCACAACCACCCTCAAGGTCCTCATCATCAAGCCATCATCTTAGTCCCCCAGGCCATATGGCTGAATTGTTAAAGAAAAGGAAGAAGAAAACCAAATGGAAAAACTAGAGAAAATCCATGAAATCATCATTTTGAACCAAGAACAACACTTAGCAAACATTGAAATAAACTTAAAAACAACTCCCTACCTAATTTGATTTGAAGGAAAGGAAGAGGACTTGGTTTCCCTGAGTGAAATGAAGAAAATCTCTTTGAGAAATGGGAGCAGAAATTTAGGCCAAGGGGAGGAAGAAAGAAAGCTTTTAGTGCTCCTAAAACTAGAAATTTGTAAGTTATGAGCAAGGTTTCCAAGGCTCCTCAAGTAGCATATTTATAGAGGAATTCAAGCTCATGTATGACAAGAGGAGGAGGCATAATTTTCGGATTTTTCATGGGGAACAAAGGGAGGAAAATCATTCTTGTTTAAGGCATGTTTTATGCCATGTTTTAGGGAATTTTTGGCATTTTGTTTTAGTGCATTATCTGCAATAATTCTAATGATTATGGCTGAATTATTTCAGTGCATTACAGCCTCATGGAAGAGGGTTTTGTGTGTTTCATGTATTATTTAGGTGTAGGCAAGGTATTCATGCAATTTAGAGAATTACGGTTAAGGGCTTAGGTGAATTAGTAAGCAATTTGAGTGTTTTAAAGCAATTTTAGGTTCTAATCAATTTAAATAAATAATTTTGACTCTAGATTAATAATTAGAATTTAATAAGCTTTAATTTGAGCCTAATATTGCTTAGGTTTCGTTAGACGAATCAAAAATCTCAAAATTTGTAAAACTACAAGGGCGGGGCAAAACGTCATTTTACTTAAAAATTGCCGAGATAACAGAGCTTAACCAATGGTTAATCATGGCTTAAAAACACCTTCAAACATTTTAGTGAGGTTCGAGCTAAGTCGGCATGCAAATCGGGGTTAAACGTCGCGGGCGTTTGGTCATTCGCGCATCGAGCTCAAAATTATGGTCTTCCTCTATTAACACACATAACACAAACAATCCCTTATTATTATCAAAACATCCCTTTGAGGACAGGGTGGCTCACGATCCTCATTTTCTAGTAAAATAACCTTAGGGGCATTTTGGTCATTAACGTCCAGAAAATCGGGTTTGCAATATTCACGAATTGCTCCTAACTTCTTCTAACGTTATATTCCTTTATTAAGGATTGTTTGGTCTCAATTTTATATAATTTTTACCTACAATTAATCGGTAATTCCTAATTCGGTAATTCCTACTACAATTTTATTGTAATTTCCTGTCATTGCAGGAATTCCAGAAAATTCCGTAGGTAAATATTATATAAAATTTGACCAAACAATATTTAATAAAGGAATATAATGATTTAAAGAGAAGTTGGGCAATTAACTGCAATACAAACCCAAAATTTGTCAATATTAAATGACCAAAATGTTAATATTACTCAAAAATAATAGGCCCTGTATTCTAGGGATGTTTTGATGTTAATAAGGGATTTTTTGTGTTATGAGTGTTAATGAAGAGAAAGAATATAATTTTGAGCTTAGGATTGAAAAATGAGCCGAACAGCACTAAAATGTTTTAAGCCATGATTAACCATTGGTTAAGCTCGGGTGCTCTTGGGCAATTTTTAAGTAAAAACCGTTTTGCCCCCTCTTGTCTTTACAATTTTGAGATTTTTGATTGTTAAATTAAACCTAAGCAATATTAGGCTCAAATTAAAGCTTATTAAATTCTAATTATTATCTAGAGTCAAAATTATTTATTTAAATTGATTAGAACCTAAAATTGCTTTAAACACTCAAATTGCTTACTAATTCACCTAAGCCTGGTAAATTTCTAAATTGCATGAATACCTTACCTACACCTAAATAATGCATGGAACACAAAATTCTCTCCTTGGGCTGTAATGGACAAAATTATTCATGCCATAATGCATCAGAATTATTGCCAAAGATACACTAAAACAAAATGCCAAAAATTCCCTAAAACATGGCATAAAACATGCCTTAAACAAAGAAATGATTTCCTCCTTTGTTTCCCATGAAAAATTGAAATTATGCCTCCTCCTCTTGTCATACATGAGCTTGAATTCCTCTATAAATATGCTTACTTGAGGAGCCTTGGAAGCCTTGCTCATAACTTACATAAATTCTAGTTTTAGGAGCACCAAAAGCTCTCATTTCCTCCTCCTCTTGGCTGAATTCTTTCTTCAAGTTTTCAAGAATATTTTCTTCATTTCACTCCAAGAAACCAAGTTTCTTCCTTTCCTTCAAATCAGATTAGGTAGGGAGTTGTTTCTAATTTATTTCTATGATTTGCTAAGTTGTATTTTTAGCTCAAATGTTAAAATTATGAACTTACCTTAGCTTTTCATTTCGGTTTTCCTCTTCATTTTTCTTTAACCAATTTGGCCATATGGCCTAGGTGGGACTAAGATGATGGCTTGATGATGAGGACCTTGAAGGTGGGTTGTGAATCCATCACAAGTTAGGCCTCTAAAGCTTGAAAGTTCCACTTGATGCAAAACTTTAAAGAATAATATTTTATGATGTTTTTATGATCTTGAGTTTAACTTGAAAGATGTATTTTTCACTTTGTCTTGCTAAGATATATTGGGTTGAATTTATATTTCTATAAAGTCTTGAAGGAGCTCTAGAAGAAATAAAATGAACTTGCATCCATGTTTAAGTTTATGCCTTGCATAATCATGTTTACTTCTATGTCATCACTAAATTTCAAGAATGAATAAATGAACTTGCATATTCATGTTTAAATTTCCAAGCTTGCATTTCATGTTTATGTTTCAAGTTGTCACTTAATCTTCAAAGATAATAAAGAGGATGCATCTCATATTTATTTTATGCTCTCACTTTATTTTATAATGGCTAAAAGAATCAACGCATGACATGTTTATTTTTATGTCATCACCTAAAGATCCTAGAGCTCAAAGACTTGCCCAAGTATCACAAGCAAAGAAATAAGATTATTGGAGTTAAGAATTAATTCTTTAAGAAGTCTTGAAATTGGAGCTTAAAAAGATGTAATAATAATCTCCTCCTTTATTGGTTCAATGCCAATTACGCGCTCGTTTCTTAAGATTCTTTTCCCTTCTCATTGGTCCTATGCGACTACGCGCTCCAGTTTCTGCATCATGTTTATATTTCAAGCTCTTGCATCATGTTTAATTTTCAAGTCATCACCTTAAATCTTAAAGATAAAGAAATGGATTTGCATATCATGTTTATAATTCCAAGTTATCACCTTATAATGACAAGATTAAAATGAGGTTGCATAGCATGTTTATGATTCTAATCACATAAATCTCTTAAGATCAAGACTTGCTCCTTTTATCTTAATGAGAATTTTAATCATGAAGATTCTTTCAAGTTTAGCAAAAAGAATTAGTTTCTAAAAGAAATTTGAGCCTTGCAAAGATTTTACAAGAAACTAGTATTCCATGTACACTTAAAATGTGATTATGATAGGTTCATGATTCAGCCACTAATCTGAGTTTATTACCAATGTATATGATGATTTAATATGTTTAAGTTGTGATTATTATGTTTATTGATGAGGGAACAATTATATGCAAGTTAGAAAGAAACTAGCTATATGAAACAACCGTAAAGCAAGATTTCTAGAACTCTAGATAATGAAATTTATACAATCTGTCCAGAACCTTTAGTGGCCTTAAGAACCAGATTTTATTATGTTTAGATAAGGGAGAATGATTCATAATTGGGTTAGTAATTAATTTTGGCATCAAAGGGAAAGCACGTAACGAGAAAGGGTTAAAAAGGCAACTCTCACATTAAAACCTTAAGAATGACTTACTGTCTATGCTGCCCCATATAGTCTAATAATGTTCCTAAGGCTTATAATTAATGGTAATGATGGTAATGAATCCCTTAGATGCATAATTAATTAGTTCAATAATTGAGGTTGGATTCTAAAGTTTGATTGTTGAGAATTTAGAATTAAGAATTGATGATGATGCCTCCTTGATGTTTTAAATGATAAGTCTATGTAGAGATTTGATGCTTTGAATGTCAATTATATGATAATGTAATGCCTCCTGATGAGGATACGGCTCAGTGGCAAGGACAATAAGGCACTTCAAGGACTTGGGGGACCTATGACAAGATAAAGGGCTAGGAAACAAAGGAGGCATTAAAACAAGTTGTAGCAACAATTCTTGGAGGCTACCCCTTAGTTGGAAGACTTGAAGCCCAAAATGGTGCATTGCATTGCCCCACTTGAAGACCCCTGATGCTATATGGGCTGACACCATCTTTTAAGCCTTTTTATGTTACTAAATAAAGTTTGTAATAAGTATATTTAGGCTGTCCTATGGGCATACGAATTTAGCTTGGATTTTGGGTTGTTTTCTTTAATTTTTATTAAGTTTTTTTTAAGTGGGCTGAAAGGCCCATATGAGGGAGCATGAATTTTATCCATGTTGGACTGAATTAGTAGGTGTTGGGTTAGGTCTAAGCAAATTGTAAGTTGTTGCTCATTATAAAAGGCAAACCCTAACTTTTGGAGAGGCAATTCAGATCATATTTGCTTGTGAGACTTGCTTCTCTTGGTTCTTCATAGAATTCTGAACTTATCAAGGGTGCTCATCCTTGTGGCGTTCCTAGGCTTATCAATCTCTTGATTGTGGCGCCTTGTTTACTCTCGTCCATATCTCAAGATATACGAATAAGATTTCAATGATTCTTGAGCCTAATTGAGTTTCAGAACGTCAGTTTTCTTCTCGTTTTTGAACGAATTCGAGACCTGTAGCTTGAGATACGAAGCCGTGTTAATTTCGGATTGTATCCATGTTTTCCAATCTTGGTAGATCCTTCTTGTGATTCATGGAGTTTGGATCATATCATGTGGTATTGAGTTCTTAAGGGAACAGGTGATGGTTGTAACACCCAGAAAATCATTTAAAAATCAATTTGAGCTCTGTTATTCATAATTTTAGAAATCTGCAGTACAATGACGATGAGGGTGGCCCAATGGACCTGTAAAAAAAAAAAAAAATTCGGGCCGGTGAATAGTAACCTTGTGGGCCCCACAAGCGGGACGCTGAAACTTTAGATTTGGGCCCAGAAGGTGCCCGAAATTAGGAAAACATGGGAATAAGGTTAGAATAGGTGGGAATGATAATTTTATACTTAAAATTAATTTTACAGCAATATGGTTCAATCGGGTACGGTGTTTACCCGTCGGTAAGATTTCGGTGTGTGATTTTTAACACCGAAAGACACTTCCATCACTACAACTAAATAATACCCACCTAATCAAGACATGTGGAAGGCCAAGATTTAATCTTGGAATCCAAGATCAAATCCTAGCCATCCATCATTGCCTTGTCACCTAAATGATCATTACTTTGTTAAATTCTTCATGTCATTTATTAAGCAAGCCTAGTCACAAATTCTTCTCCTCCAAGCCAAACAATTTCGTGGTCAGCAAGAGGAAGAAGAACAGCCACCATTTTTATTTCCTTGAGCTTGTTCTAGAGTTCCAAGCCCAAAAACTCCAAGCTAGAGTTGTTGGATCATCAAAAGTTCTTCACTAAACTTGTTCTACACCTCAAACTTCAAACATCTAACCGATTAAAATTTCAAAACCTCATCATATTCATCTCATCCATCACTGATCAGAGGAGGGTTTGAAGGTGTTTGGGAGTCTTGGAGTGAAGGACTCTCATCTTGGAGCAAGCTAGAGACAAAGAGAGACTAGCCTTCAAGAGTAGGGTTTCCCGCGCCTTCCTTGTGAAATTTTTCAATTCTGTTTTGGCTTGCCCTAATTCCAAAAATTTTGATGATATTGATGGTTAACATATTGATATTGATGTATGAATTTTTGTGTTGTGTTTGGATGGTTTTAAAATGGGTTTTCTCTCAAGTGAAATTGGAACTAGGTTGGGCTGACTTCTGTTCTGTAATCAGAATTTTTCACGAATTTTCTGGAAATTTTGTGGGTGGTTTCATGAACCATGAAAATTATATGTTGTATTTAACCTCTTAGACTAAACACACGAATTTTCTTAGGGGTTAATTCTAAGGTTTGATGCCTCAAAAAAATTAGAAACCGAATTGTAACTGCCTCTTGAATTGTTGAGACGAAGTAACAAAATTGCCAGAATTTTTAATCATAGCAATTGATTGAGAGAGCTCCTGAAATTTTTACACAAGACTAATAACATGTTGAAATAACTCTGTGAATTTTCTTGCACCATGATTCCATCGAATTCTAGGGCTAAATATGTTGAGAACACAAGTCTGGACTATGAATTTGTGACTTATGACCACCAGACTTGCCTATTTTATGGAAGTGGCTATATAACTATGATTGCCCTGAAATTTTACAGGTTGTTTTAGACACATTGAAGTGTCATGTGAAATTTTCCTTAAGGGTGGAATGGTTGTTTGGTATGATAACAAATTGTTGTGCCTAGAACTTCAATTCTGCCAGGATAATGAAATGTGGAAATGGCTGAAATTTATGATAGTTTGATATCTATTCCAAGTCTATGATATATGAATGCATGATAGTGACTTTAAGGTTTGGTTTATGAGGAATGAATGAGATCACTTGTGATTGACGGTATACATATGTTTAGACATTATGAATGTACCAAGTTTGGTTTATGATGTATGTACCAAGTGAAATAGGTCCCCTTTAGTGTGTAAAGGGCACGGGAAGAGGTCCCCTGAATGTGTGGGCACGGAGAAGTCCCCTGAATGTGTAAAGGGCACGGGAGAGGTCCCTTTAGTCTAAGGGCACCAAGGTCCCCTTCGATGTCCGAGGGCACGCAAAGTTGAAAAATGAATTATTATGATATTGAGTAGTATGACATACTATGCTGAGTGATTGAGTATTAAAATAAACCCACTTCGGAAGAATGACTTTTGAACTTAAAAATGAACTTTTGATATATGTTGCATGCTCACAATTTTACTAATAAACCGAAAGTGGCTGGGATGATAACGATGACATTGTGAATTGTGTATTTGGGGAAACTACCTCCTGAGAATTTTATAATATTCTCACCCCTATGTGTTTGTTTCCGGTCGCCTCCAGGTTAAGCCAGGGGATGGGATGCGCTATGCAAAGGAGTGTAGGATTGTTGTAGTATAGCAGTTACTATTTTATTCTGTTGTACTTAGTGAAATGAGCATGTATGTAAATGTATTAAAATACATGTACTAAAGCTCATTAGGAGACTCCCTTATGTATTTTTAGTTGTATGATTAATAAACATGATGTTTACTTGTAAGATGTTTTAATAGAATTATGCTTAGTTATCTCGTACGTAAATCAAACTATTATAGATAATTAGGAGGTTCGCTAATTAACAAGTAACATTTTTAGTATGATATCATAGCTTAAGAATGGGGTTGTACTTGGGAGGATGTTACAATGGTGACCTTCCTCCTCAGGGAAACAATAGATTGTTAGTGGAGGCTATTACAGCTCAAATGCAGAGGATGATGAGGGAGAATACAGAGGAGTTATATGAGAGAATTGAGCGGTTAGAAAATCAAGAACATCGTGATGATGATGGAGGTAGAAGGAGGATTGATGGAAGGAGGAGAAGAGATAATGAAGGTGATGCTAGAGAGGACCGAATTGAGGGAGTGAAGCTTAACATCCCACCTTTCAAAGGGAAGAGTGATCCAGAGGCTTATCTTGAGTGGGAGATGAAGATTGAGCAGTTGTTCTCATGCCACAATTACAATGAAGAAAAGAAAGTAAAGGTGGCAGCCATGGAGTTCACAGATTATGCTCTTATTTGGTGGAACCAATTGCAAAAGGAGCGACTTAGATATGAAGAACCTTTGGTGGATACCTGGACTGAAATGAAGAGGTTGATGAGAAGGAGATTTGTCCCTTCCTATTATCATAGGGACCTTCATAACAAGCTTCAAAGACTTACACAAGGTAGTAGGAGTGTTGATGAATATTACAAGGAGATGGAGGTGTCTTTGATTAGAGCCAATGTGAAGGAAGATAGGGAGGCTACTATGGCACGCTTTTTGAATGGGCTGAATAATGACATTAGAGATGTGGTTGAGCTACAAAATTATGTGGAGTTGGAAGACTTGGTACACCAAGCTACCAAAGTGGAGCAGCAACTTAAGAGAAAAGGTACCATGAGAAGGAATTCTTCTAATTTCAATTCTTCAAATTGGAATGAAAGAAATAAGAAGGAGGGAGGTATTTCTTCAAACAATACCATGGCTGCACCTCAAAGGACTCAATTCAAGCCCAATGAGACCCCTAAAAAAACAAAGTAGTGAGATAAAATGCTTCAAGTGTTTAGGGAGAGGTCACATAGCTTCGGCGTGTCCAACCAAGAAGACTATGTTACTTAAGGAGAATGGAGAAATTTCTAGTGAGTCTTCTGCTAGTGAAGCCGAGGAAGAGGAAGAGGAAGATGAGGAGTTCATTGTGGAGGCCAAAGAAGGAGATTTATTGATGATTAGGAGGTTGCTTGGAAGTCAGATGCAAGCACTTGATGATTCCCAAAGAGAGAACATTTTTCACTCTAGGTGTTCAGTCAATGGGAAACTATGTTCTTTGATTGTGGATGGAGGGAGTTGCACCAATGTGGCCAGCTCCAGATTAGTGTCCAAATTAAATTGGAGACCAAGCCACATCCTAGGCCATACAAACTCCAATGGCTTAGTGAAGATGGAGAGATGACTGTGAGTAAGCAAGTGGTGTTGCATATTTCCATGGGACAATACAATGACAAAGTGATATGTGATGTGGTTCCAATGGAGGCAAGCCATATTCTCTTAGGGAGGCCATGGCAATATGACACCAAAGCTGTTCATGATGGGTTCACAAACAAGATTTCTTTCATGCATAATGGGAGGAAAATTGTACTCAAACCTTTATCTCCTAGAGAGGTGTGTGAGGATCAAATAAAATTGAGAGAAGAGAGTGCAAGAGAGAAAAGAGATGAGTGACACACAAAAGAGTGAAACACTTGATAAAAAAAAGAGTGGAAAGAAAGAGTGGAAAGAAATGAGTGAAACACTTGCGGTATTGAGTGAAACACTTGAGAATAAAAGAGTTGTTTAGAAAGAAGCGAGGTGAAAAACTTGCTGTCTTACAAGTGCACTTTATTTACTTTATTGCAAAGATAAAAAGGTTTTAACGTTTAATAACTCGATAAAGTGTTGCCCCACCAGTGTTGAGTCTCTTTTGGAGGACAGGACGTGTTTCCAAAGGAGATTCCAAGTGGATGACCTTCAGAGGATTGAGCATCATATTCTCCACTCATTCTTGGTGCATCTTTACCCCATTTGAACCATTGACAGGCCGTCATGCATGTGCTAGAACAGAAAATTGTATGCTAATCTTGAGAAATGCACTTTTTGCACCGATCATGTGGTGTTCTTAGGCTTTGTTGTGAGTGCAAAAGGAGTGCAAGTTGATGAGGAAAAGGTTAAGGCCATTCAAGAGTGGCCTACACCTAAGAATGTGAGTGAAGTGAGAAGTTTCCATGGTTTAGCTAGTTTCTATAGGAGGTTTGTTAAGGACTTTAGCACCTTGGCTGCACCTCTTAATGAGATAGTTAAAAAGCATGTGGGTTTCAAATGGGGAAGAAACAAGAGCAAGCCTTTGCTGCCCTTAAGCATAGGCTAACTAATGCACCCATTCTTGCTTTGCCCAATTTTGGTAAATCTTTTGAACTTGAATGTGATGCATCAAACGTGGGCATTGGGGCTGTTTTGATGCAAGAAGGCCATCCGATTGCTTATTTTAGTGAGAAGTTAAATGGGGCTGCCCTAAACTATACCACTTATGATAAGGAATTGTATGCCTTAGTGCGTGCTTTGAAAACTTGGCAGCATTATTTGTTCCCCAAAGAATTTGTAATTCATAGTGATCATGAGTCCCTAAAATACTTGAAAGGACAAGGCAAGCTAAATAAAAGGCATGCCAAATGGGTTGAGTTTTTGGAACAATTTCCATATGTCATTAAGTATAAAAAGGGGAAGGGGAACATAGTGGCTGATGCTTTATCTAGGAGGCATGCATTACTTTCTACTCTTGAAACAAAAATTTTTGGGCTTGAGACTTTGAGAGAAATGTATTTGCATGATGCTGAATTTTCAGAGATATATGCTGCTTGTGAAAATGTGTCTCAAAATGGTTACTATAGGTACAATGGATTTTTGTTTAAAGAAAAAAGATTGTGTGTGCCTAAGTGTTCCATAAGAAATTTGCTTGTGAAAGAGGCACATGAGGGGATTAATGGGACATTTTGGGGTGCATAAAACTTTGGACATATTGCATGAACATTTTTATTGGCCCCATATGAAACATGATGTGCATAAATATTGTGAGCATTGCATTGTTTGTAAAAAGGCAAAATCAAAAGTGATGCCACATGGTTTATATACTCCTTTGTCTTAGATTTTCCGTGGATTGATATATCTATGGACTTTGTTTTGGGGCTGCCTAGAACAAAGAATGGCAAGGATTCTGTTTTTGTGGTTGTGGACAGGTTTTCAAAAATGGCACATTTTATACCTTGCAAAAAGGTTGATGATGCTTGCCATGTAGCTGACTTATTTTCAGGGAAGTGGTGAGACTCCATGGGCTACCTAGGAGCATTGTAAGTGATAGGGACACTAAGTTCCTAAGTCACTTTTGGAGAACTTTGTGGGGTAAGCTTGGTACTAAATTACTTTTCTCTACTACTTGTCACCCCAAACTGATGGGCAAACTGAGGTAGTGAATAGGACTTTAGGCACCTTGCTTAGGACTGTTTTAAAGAAAAATCTTAAGTCTTGGGAAGAATGTTTGTCTCATGTAGAATTTGCTTATAATAGGGCTGTCCATAGCACAACTAATTGTTCACCATTTGAAATTGTGTATGGATTTAACCCTATGACACCACTTGATCTATTACCTATGCCTAACATTACTGTTTTTAAGCATAAGGATGCACAGGCTAAGGCTGACTATGTGAGAAAGCTGCATGAGCGTGTGAAAGCTCAAATTGAGAAGAAAATTGAGAGCTATGCCAAACAAGCAAACAAGGGAAGAAAGAAAGTTGTATTTGAACCTGGAGATTGGGTTTGGGTGCACATGAGGAAAGAGAGGTTCCCTGAACAAAGAAAGTCCAAACTCCAACCTAGAGGGGATGGTCCTTTCCAAGTGTTAGAAAGGATCAATGACAATGCTACAAAATTGATTTGCCTGGTGAGTATAATATCAGTGCCACTTTTAATGTTGCTGATTTGTCTCTTTTTGATGCAGGTGATGAGGCCTTGGATTTGAGGTCAAATCCTTTCAAGAGGGAGGGATGATGAGGACACGGCTAGTGGCAAGGACAATAAGGCACTTCAAGGACTTGGGGGACCTATGACAAGATCAAGGGCTAGGAAAGCAAAGGAGGCATTAAAACAAGTTGTAGCAACAATTCTTGGAGGCTGCCCCTAAGTTGGAAGACTTGAAGCCCAAAATGGTGCATTGCATTGCCCCACTTGAAGACCCCTGATGCTATATGGGCTGACACCATCTTTTTAAGCCTTTTTATGTTACTAAATAAAGTTTGTAATAAGTATATTTGGGCTGTCCTATGGGCATCGAATTTAGCTTGGATTTTGGGTTGTTTTCTTTAATTTTTATTAAGTTTTTTAAGTGGGCTGAAAGGCCCATATGAGGGAGCATGAATTTTATCCATGTTGGGCTGAATTAGTAAGCTGTTGGGTTAGGTCTAAGCAAATTGTAAGTTGTTGCTCATTATAAAAGGCAAACCCTAACTTTTGGAGAGGCAATTCAGATCATATTTGCTTGTGAGACTTGCTCTCTCTTGGTTCTTCATAAATTCTGAACTTATCAAGGGTGCTCATCCTTGTGGCGTTCCTAGGCTTATCAATCTCTTGATTGTGGCGCCTTGTTTACTCTCGTCCATATCTCAAGATATACGAATCAGATTTCAATGATTCTTAGCCTAAATTGAGTTTCAGAACGTCATTTTTCTTCTCGTTTTTGAATCGTCGAATTCCGAGACCTGTAGCTTGAGATACGAAGCCGTGTTAATTTCGGATTGTCTCTGTGTTTTCCAATCTTGGTAGATCCTTCTTGTGATTCATGGAGTTTGGATCATATCACCTCTGAGAATTTGATATTATTGAATGATTTCATGGCTTGCATGTTATAGTTGCTATTGCAAACAATGAGAATGTTCATGCATCTTGATGATTATGATATAACATGCAAAGACTTAAAGGTGACTCAAAATATATGAGGAAATGACCCTTTGGACCCATTAGACTATAGTGGAGAAAAGGTATCCTGACAAAATGATCCTTTGAACCATTAAAGAATAGGCGGTGAAAGGTGATTCTTGCCCATTAGTGTTCTCTCAAAAGGGTAGAGACGAAATTTTACTTATCAAAAGGGATAAGTATGTGCTGGTGACGCTAGCAGGTATGAGCCCATAACTAGATTACTCCCAAAAGGGTGGAGTATAGGGTGGCCCAAGGAAAATGATGATGAAAGTAACTTTAAGTCACCTAAGAAACTAAGTAAATGCATTATGTGAATATGATGTTCTACTATGCATAGTATTTATGAGATGATGATGAGAAATATGATGTTCTGCTATGCATAGTATTATGAAATGATGATGAGGAATATGATGTGATTTTATGTATAACTATGTTATTATATATGAAAGGAAAAGTTCATTATATACATGACATGCTAAGTTTATGATGCATTATAAGACGCATGATTAAACTGACGAACCTCGGTAAAGTATATTTTCAAACTTAATAAATCAATCTTAGCATGCTCATTATTTCATAATAACCCGAAGGTTTTGGGACGATGATGATGACACAATGCATCATGAGGTGAGTACCCTACTAAGATTCTTTTTAAGTTTCTCTTCCATCTATTTTTCTTTCATATCGTCTTCAGAAACAGAAGGAAGTAATGAGGACATGACTAGTGGCAAGGACAACAAGGCACTTGAAGGACTTGGGGGACCTATGACAAGAGGAAGGGCTAGGAAGGCAAAGGAGGCATTGCAACAAGTTGTAGCAACAATTCTTGAGGCTGCCCCTAATTGGAAGACTTGAAGCCCAAAATGGTGAATTGCTTAATGCAAATTGAAGGAATGGAGACTTGAGGCTATATTAATTCAATTTCTCCATCTAATTTCTTGAGTCCAAATTGGTAAATGGAGCATAAAGGTATCTTATGTTTGGTCCAAATTTTGTATTTAAGCTTTAAATAAGGCCCATTTAGCTAGTCTTAGTTTTCTTTTTTTAGCACATGTGAAAATAGGCTGAACATTCTTATTTATTTATTTATTTTTATTGTTTTAGTTTACTAATAGTGGTGGGCTGAATTAGTAAGCTGTTGGGTTAGGTCTAAGCAAACTTGTAAGGCGTTGCCATTATAAAAGGCAAACCCTAACTTTTGGAAAAAG
Organism: Dalbergia oliveri; assembly: GCA_030441495.1. Classification (NCBI taxonomy): domain Eukaryota; kingdom Viridiplantae; phylum Streptophyta; class Magnoliopsida; order Fabales; family Fabaceae; genus Dalbergia; species Dalbergia oliveri. The sequence goes on along the minus strand of JAMLFY010000332.1, from coordinate 20,913 downwards.
GAGATTCAGATCATATTTGTTAGTGTGGACTTTCTCTCTTGGTTCTTCATAGAATTCTCTGAACTTATCAAGGGTGCTCATCCTTGTGGCGTTCCTAGGCTTATCAATCTCTTGATTGTGGCGCCTTGTTCATTCTCTTCCGTTCTTGTCATGATTCACGTCAATTGTTTTTAACAGAATCCATTAACCCTCGTCCATATCTCAAGATATACAATTAGATTTCAGTGATTCTTGAGCCTAATTGTGTTTCGGAACGTCGTTTTCTCCTCGCTTTTGAATCGTCAAATTCCGAGACCTGTAGCGTGAGATACGATGCTATGTTAATTTCGTGCTGAATTTGTGATTTCCAATCTTGGTAGATCCTTCTTGTGATTCATGGAGTTTGGATCATATCATGTGGTAATCAGAGCTCAGTTTAAGGTTGGATAATTTGGTACTGAATTTTTTTGTTTCCCTTGTCCAGCTTTGTTTCTTTTCTATCTATTGTCTATGTTCATCATTTGTCTTGTCCTCTTTGTTAATTGGGTGCTGGATTTATCTTGTCTTTGTTAATTGGGTGCTGGATTTATTTGAAGTCCTTTATTTCTACATCCTTTTTTTCCTCTAATTTGTGCAGCACCTGTTTGTCAATTATCCTCAATTAGTGCAAATTCCACAAAAAAAAAAAAAATTGAAATAGAAAACAAAAAAAAGTCAAAAAAAAAACAAAGAGAAAGAAGTGTCTTGCCACTTAGCTGTTCTTTTGTTTGTCATCACATTGTTGAGTCTTCAGTAAGTATTCTTGTGTGTTCGTGGAGAATCTATTAAGAATTTAAAGAGAGCTATTGAGTGGTAAAAGGCAAGAGAGCACTTTACACAAAAGCCTATTAGAGAGCAACAAACACGAGTGATACATCTCTAAGAGTGCAAACACGTGAGAAGTGTGGTGAGGTCCTATTGCTTTCATTTCTTTTTCTTTTTACTTGAATTATGGGGAACAGTGGTGATGGTACCCCTCCTCCTCAGGGAAACAACAGATTGTTAGTTGAGGCTATTACAACTCAAATGCAAAGGATGATGAGGGAGCATCCAGAGGAGTTATATGAGAGAATTGAGCGGTTAGAAAATCAAGAACATCGTGATGATGATGGAGGTAGAAGGAGGATTGATGGAAGGAGGAGAAGAGATAATGAAGGTGATGCTAGAGGACCGAATTGAGGGAGTGAAGCTTAACATTCCACCTTTCAAGGGGAAGAGTGATCCAGAGGCTTATCTTGAGTGGGAGATGAAGATTGAGCAGTTGTTCTCATGCCACAATTACAATGAAGAAAAGAAAGTAAAGGTGGCAGCCATGGAGTTCACAGATTATGCTCTTATTTGGTGGAACCAATTGCAAAAGGAGCGACTTAGAAATGAAGAACCTTTGGTGGATACTTGGATTGAAATGAAGAGGTTGATGAGAAGGAGATTTGTCCCTTCCTATTATCATAGGGACCTTCATAACAAGCTTCAAAGACTCACGCAAGGTAGTAGGAGTGTTGATGAATATTACAAGGAGATGGAGGTGTCTTTGATTAGAGCCAATGTGAATGAAGATAGGGAGGCTACTATGGCACGCTTTTTGAATGGGCTAAATAATGACATTAGAGATGTGGTTGAGCTACAAAATTATGTGGAGTTGGAAGACTTGGTACACCAAGCTACCAAAGTGGAGCAGCAACTTAAGAGAAAAGGTACCATGAGAAGGAATTCTTCTAATTTCAATTCTTCAAATTGGAATGAAAGAAATAAGAAGGAGGGAGGTACTTCTTCAAACAATACCATGGCTGCACCTCAAAGGACTCAATTCAAGCCCAATGAGACCCTAAAAAAACAAGGAGTAGTGAGATAAAATGCTTCAAGTGTTTAGGGAGAGGTCACATAGCTTCGGCTGTCCAACCAAGAAGACTATGTTACTTAAGGAGAATGGAGAAATTACTAGTGAGTCTTCAGCTAGTGAAGCCGAGGAAGAGGAAGAGGTAGATGAAGAGATCATTGTGGAGGCCAAAGAAGGAGATTTATTGATGATTAGGAGGTTGCTTGGAAGTCAGATGCAATCACTTGATGATTCCCAAAGAGAGAACATTTTTCACTCTAGGTGTTCAATCAATGGGAAACTATGTTCTTTGATTGTGGATGGAGGGAGTTGCACCAATGTGGCCAGTTCAAGATTAGTGTCCAAATTAAACTTGGAGACCAAGCCACATCCTAGGCCATACAAACTCCAATGGCTTAGTGAAGATGGAGAGATGACCGTGAGCAAGCAAGTGGAGCTGCACATTTCCATGGGACAATACAATGACAAAGTGATGTGTGATGTGGTTCCAATGGAGGCAAGTCATATCTCTTAGGGAGGCCATGGCAATATGACACCAAAGCTGTTCATGATGGGTTCACAAACAAGATTTCTTTCATGCATAATGGGAGGAAAATTGTACTCAAACCTTTATCTCCTAGAGAGGTGTGTGAGGATCAAATAAAATTGAGAGAAAAGAGAATGCAAGAGAGAAAAGAGATGAGTGACACACAAAAGAGTGAAACACTTGATAAAAGAAGAGTGGAAAGAAAAAGAGTGAAACACTTGTGGGATTGAGTGAAACACTTGAGAGAAAACAGAGTTGTTTAGTAAAAGAAAGTGAGGTGAAGAAGCCTGCTTGCAACAAGCCACTTTATTTACTTTATTGCAAGAAAAATGTTTTAACATCGATAACTCTAATAAAAGTGTTGCCCCTACTAGTGTTAAGTCTCTTTTGGATTACAGGACGTGTTTCCAAAGGAGGTTCCAAGTGGATTGCCACCTTTGAGAGGATTGAGCATCATATTGATCTCATCCCTGGTGCATCTTTACCTAATCGACCAGCTTATAGGAGCAATCCTCAAGAGACCAAAGAAATACAAAAGCAAGTTGAGGAGTTGATGACAAAAGGTTGGGTGCAAGAAAGCTTGAGTCCGTGTGCTGTTAGGTAATTCTGGTGCCTAAAAAGGATGGGACTTGGAGGATGTGAGTGATGTAGAGCAATCAACAACATCACAGTCAAGTACCGACATCCTATTCCCAGGTTAGATGACCTTCTTGATGACTGTATGGTGCCTGTTATTTTTCTAAAATTGATTTAAAAAGTGGGTATCATCAGATTAGGATAAGGGAAGGGGATGAATGGAAATCCTTTAAAACTAAGTATGGTTTGTATGAGTGGCTGGTTATGCCTTTTGGGCTAACTAATGCCCCAAGCACTTTTATGAGATTAATGAACCATGTCTTAAGAGATTTTATTGGCAAGTTTGTTGTTGTTTACTTTGATGACATTCTGATTTATAGCACTAGTTTTGACTTGCATATTGAACATTTGAGGGCTGTCATGCATGTGCTTAGAACAGAAAAATTGTATGCTAATCTTGAGAAATGCACTTTTTGCACCGATCATGTGGTGTTCTTAGGCTTTGTTGTGAGTGCAAAAGGAGTGCAAGTTGATGAGGAAAAGGTTAAGGCCATTCAAGAGTGGCCTACGCCTAAGAATGTGAGTGAAGTGAGGAGTTTCCATGGTTTAGCTAGTTTCTATAGGAGGTTTGTTAGGGACTTTAGCACCTTGGCTGCGCCTCTTAATGAGATAGTTAAAAAGCATGTGGGTTTCAAATGGGGAGAAAAACAAGAGCAAGCCTTTGCTGCCCTTAAGCATAGGCTAACTAATGCACCCATTCTTGCTTTGCCCAATTTTGCTAAATCTTTTGAACTTGAATGTGATGCATCAAACGTGGGCATTGGGGCTGTTTTGATGCAAGAAGGCCATCCGATTGCTTATTTTAGTGAGAAGTTAAATGGGGCTGCCCTAAACTATACCACTTATGATAAGGAATTGTATGCCTTAGTGCGTGCTTTGAAAACTTGGCAGCATTATTTGTTCCCCAAAGAATTTGTAATTCATAGTGACCATGAGTCCCTAAAATACTTGAAAGGACAAGGCAAGCTGAATAAAAGGCATGCCAAATGGGTTGAGTTTTTGGAACAATTTCCATATGTCATTAAGCATAAAAAGGGGAAGGGGAACATAGTGGCTGATGCTTTATCTAGGAGGCATGCATTACTTTCTACTCTTGAAACTAAAATTTTTGGGCTTGAGACTTTGAGAGAAATGTATTTGCATGATGCTGAATTTTCTGATATATATGCTGCTTGTGAAAATGTGTCTCAAAATGGTTACTATAGGTACAATGGATATTTGTTTAAAGAAAAAAGATTGTGTGTGCCTAAGTGTTCCATAAGAAATTTGCTTGTGAAAGAGGCGCATGAGGGAGGATTAATGGGACATTTTGGGGTGCATAAAACTTTGGACATATTGCATGAACATTTTTATTGGCCCCATATGAAACATGATGTGCATAAATATTGTGAGCATTGCATTGTTTGTAAAAAGGCAAAATCAAAAGTGATGCCACATGGTTTATATACTCCTTTGCTGTTCCTGATTTTCCTTGGATTGATATATCTATGGACTTTGTTTTGGGGCTGCCTAGAACAAAGAATGGCAAGGATTCTATTTTTGTGGTTGTGGACAAGTTCTAAAAATGGCACATTTTATACCTTGCAAAAAGGTTGATGATGCTTGCCATGTTGCTGACTTATTTTTAGAGAAGTGGTGAGACTCCATGGGCTACCTAGGAGCATTGTAAGTGATAGGGACACTAAGTTCCTAAGTCACTTTTGGAGAACATTGTGGGGTAAGCTTGGTACTAAATTACTTTTCTCTACTACTTGTCACCCACAAACTGATGGGCAAACTGAGGTAGTGAATAGGACTTTAGGCACTTTGCTTAGGACTATTTTAAAGAAGAATCTTAAGTCTTGGGAAGAATGTTTGCCTCATGTAGAATTTGCTTATAATAGGGCTGTCCATAGCACAACTAATTGTTCACCATTTGAAATTGTGTATGGATTTAATCCTATGACACCACTTGATTTATTGCCTATGCCTAATATTACTTTTTAAGCATAAGGATGCACAGGCTAAGGCTGACTATGTGAGAAAGCTGCATGAGCGTGTGAAAGCTCAAATAGAGAAAATTGAGAGCTATGCCAAGCAAGCTAACAAGGGAAGAAAGAAAGTTGTATTTGAACCCGGAGATTGGGTTTGGGTACACATGAGGAAAGAGAGGTTCCCTGAACAAAGGAAGTCCAAACTCCAACCTAGAGGGGATGGTCCTTTCCAAGTGTTGGAGAAGATCAATGACAATGCTACAAAATTGATTTGCCTGGTGAGTATAATATCAAGTGCCACTTTTAATGTTGCTGATTTGTCTCTTTTTGATGGTGATGAAGAGTTGGATTTGAGGTCAAATCCTCTTCAAAGGGGAGGGGATAATGAGGACACGACTAGTGGCAAGGACAACAAGGCACTTGAAGGACTTGGGGGACCTATGACAAGAGGAAGGGCTAGGAAGGCAAAGGAGGCATTGCAACAAGTTGTAGCAACAATTCTTGAGGCTGCCCCTAATTTGGAAGACTTGAAGCCCAAAATGGTGAATTGCTTAATGCAAATTGAAGGAATGGAGACTTGAGGGCTGTATTCAATTTGAGCCCAATTTCTCCATCTAATTTCTTGAGTCCAAATTGGTAAAATGGAGCATAAAGGTTGTCTATGTTTGGTCCAAATTTTGTATTTAAGCTTTAAATAAGGCCCATTTAGCTAGTCTTAGTTTTCTTTTTTTAGCACATGTTAAAATAGGCTGAACATTCTTATTTATTTATTTATTTTTATTGTTTTAGTTTACTAATAGTGGTGGGCTGAATTAGTAAGCTGTTGGGTTAGGTCTAAGCAAACTTGTAAGGCGTTGCCCATTATAAAAGGCAAACCCTAACTTTTGAAAAAGGAATTCAGATCATATTTGTTAAGTGTGAGACTTGCTCTCTCTTGGTTCTTCATAGAATTCTGAACTTATCAAGGGTGCTCATCCTTGTGGCGTTCCTAGGCTTATCAATCTCTTGATTGTGGCGCCTTGTTCATTCTCTTCGTTCTTGTCATGATTCATGTCAATTGTTTTAACCAGAAACGTCCATTAACCCTCGTCCATATCTCAAGATATACAATTCAGATTTCAGTGATTCTTGAGCCTAATTGTGTTTTGGAACGTCAGTTTCTCCTCGCTTTTGAATCGTCAAATTCAGAGACCTGTAGAGTGAGATACGATGCTGTGTTAATTTTGTGCTGAATTTGTAGTTTCCAATCTTGGTAGTCCTTCTTGCGTGATTCATGGAGTTTGGATCATATAGGAAGCATTCAATTAAATACATTGAGGCTTTCATGGGTAGCTGAACTTGATCCTGCTAGTTTACTCATATATTTCAAATATCTATCCCTATCCCTGGAGTGTTATTACTAGGTGCCATTAATGGATGTCCTTCCATCCATATATTATTTATGTTTTGTTAGATTGCCTACACTTAGTCTTATTCCTTGGTAGGCAAAATATCTATATGATATGTAATTATGGATGCTATATGATGGAGCCAATATTTTTTGATGTGATGTTTGTAAATTCCTATGTGTCTTTTAAATTTTGCTAAATCATTCACGTTAAGCGCGGCTCACGTTTTCAATTATGTTAAAAAAAATGGCTCGTAATTTCACTAAGTATTTTCAAAGCATGATTAAGGAACTGAAGCAAAGAGTAAAGTCTAGTAATTAATTAAACATGCCTAGGTATATTGGGTTAATTATTAGGGTGTTACATTTTGGTATAGAGAGGTTCAATTTCACAAAGCCTGAGGATTGGACTGGCTATGCTTCTAAAGCATACTACGTTAGAAATGTCATGTGTATATGTTTATCATTAGGATGAGCTGAGGATTAGAGATACATGACTCTTATGTTGCAAGTGCCATGGTAACTTGCTCACTTTGCATGGAATGTTGAGCCTGATCACCTCAGTGTTGCTATTTTGTGTGTATAGGGACCAATGGCACGTCGACAACAAACTAGGAATGCGGGACAAGAAATAACAGAACAACGAAACTGCCGAAGCACTCCGTGATGTGGCAAGGACAATGAGGATGATGATGGATAGATGGATCAAGATCGCCAAGCTAATGCAAATCAAGGCCATGAGATCCCCGAACACGCTCGTTTTGGGGACTTTCGGGCAAACCCACCATTCAAGGGGACCCTCAATCCAAATGTTGCAGAAGAATGGATTCAAAATATGAGAAGGTCTTGTTGTAGTCCCAGCTCAAGGAGCGGAAGGTTACTTTTGCCACCCATATGCTCGAGGGTGATGCTGGCTTCTGGTGGGCAGGTGCTGGAAGACTCTTGGAGGCGACCGACGTGGACATTGATTGGGAGTTATTTAAGGTCCATTTTTATGAAGTATTTCCAGGAGTGAGTAAAAATGCCAAGGACATTGAGTTCATGCAACTTGTGCAAGGAAACATGAATGTAGCCCGGTACATGCCAGATTTGAGGAACTCATTAAGTTCTCAAGGATGTACCAGGGTAACCCAGACGAGTATTGGAAATGCATTAAATATGAGTCAGGGTTAAAGGCGGAGCTTAATGTGGAGTTGCGCATTTGGAGATTAGGGATTCTTACCCTAGTTAACAAATGCCGCATCATTGAAGAAGGGCAGAGAAAGTTGAGCACCTCAAGGTCCGATAATATCACCAAGAAGCTGACACCTCAAGGTCAGCAATTCAAGAGGCATAATGACCCCATTCCCACCTCAATCGAGACCCAAGGTCCACAAAGGAACTTTCAACAAGGAAGGCCGAACAACAACAACAACCGCTATAACGGCAACCGCTACAACAACAACCCCAACAACAATCACAACAACAACAATAACAACAACAAGGGGAAAGCACCACAAAGGGGTCCAAGCGCACCTCCACGACCCACCATCCATGGACTGTCCAAGTGCGGCAAGAATCATGGGAGCATGCCTGTCGAGCCGGAACAAATGTATGCTATCGTGTGGAAAGCCGGGCCACTCTCTCGAGAATGCACGAGAGGAACCCGCAACCCCCAATCCCAAGCCGCAATATCAAGGAAGGGTTTTTACCGTTAATGCTGAGGAAACGACAAAGTCACGGAATCTCGTGGAAGGTAAGTGTAACATGCATGGTAAAAACTTAATTGTACTATATGATTCTGGCGCTTCCCATTCTTTTATCTCCCACTCATGTGTTAAAAGCCTTAACTTACATGTGACTGAACTTCCTTTTGACCTTATTGTTTCTACCCCTACTGGAAAACCCGTTAGGACTTGTAAATGTTGTTTAGATTGCAATTTTGTTATTGGAATAGATCCTTTGTTTTAGATCTTATTTGCTTACCCATGCAAGGTTTAGATGTGATTCTTGGCATGGATTGGCTTGAAGCCAACCGTGTCTTGTTAAATTGCTATGAGAAAACCATCACTTTTCTTCCTGTTCCCATTGAACCTAAGAAACCCATAAGTCTATACATAACTGTGGAAATAGACTGTGGTAAGGGTGAGAATAAAGGTTATATTTTCCTAGCCGCTAGTGATGTAGACTTTGAGCAAAGTATCGATGAGATACCAATAGTAAGGAATTATCCCGAAGTATTTCCAGAATGAGATACAGAGTTTCCTCCCAAGAGAGAGATAGAGTTTTCCATAGAATTGCTTCCGGTGCAGGTCCCATATCCATAGCCCCATATAGGATGTCCCCATTAGAGTTGACCGAGTTAAAAGCTCAATTGGAAGATTTATTGGAGAAAAGTTTGTTAGGCCTAGTGCATCACCTTGGGGAGCCCCTGTGTTGTTTGTGAAGAAAAAGGATGGGAGTATGAGGATGTGTGTTGACTATAGGCAATTGAATAAAGTGACAGTGAAGAACAAATACCCTTTGCCTAGGATAGATGACTTGATGGATCAGCTTAAAGGTGCAGTCGTGTTTTCTAAGATTGATTTGAGGTCAGGTTACCACCAAATTAGAGTAAGAGATGAAGATATACCTAAAACGGCCTTTCGCACTCGATACGGCCATTTTGAGTTTGCAGTAATGTCCTTTGGATTAACCAATGCTTCAGCAATTTTTATGGATTACATGAATATGATCTTTAGACCCTATTTAGATCAGTTTGTGGTTGTCTTCATAGATGATATTCTCATCTACTCAAGACCCACGAGGAGCATGAATGCCACCTAACCATAGTCCTGGAAATCCTGAAGGAAAAGAAACTATATGCCAAGCTTTCTAAGTGTGAATTCTTGGTTGGATGAGGTGAAATTTTTAGGGCATGTAGTGTCTAAGAGGAATTGCTGGAGATCCTAGTAAGGTCGAAACGGTTGTAACCTGGGAAAGACCAACCACGGTCAATGAAGTAAGGAGCTTCTTAGGTTTAGCTGGTTATTACCGTCGATTTATCAAGGGATTTTCCAATTTCCCTACCTCTTGACCAAGCTGACTAGGAAGAACACCCCTTTTTCATGGACCCGGAGTGTGAAAAGAGCTTTCAAGAGCTAAAACACAAGCTAACCTCAACCCCTGTTTTAGTATTACCCGACCCCAATGTGCCTTCGAAGTGTACTGTGATGCTTCGAGAAGGTTTGGGTTGTGTATTGATGCAAAATAGGCAAGTGGTGGCCTACGCATCAAGACAACTAAGCTGCATGAGGCAAATTACCCCACCCATGACCTTGAGTTAGCCGGTCGTGTTTGCTCTAAAGATTTGGAGACACCATTTATACGGAGTGAGGTTTGAGGTGTTTTCGATCACAAGAGTTTGAAATATCTCTTTGATAAAAAAGAGCTAAACATGAGGCAAAGAAGGTGGATGGAGTTTTTAAAAGATTATGATTTCGGGTTAAATTATCATCCAGGTAAAGCTAATGTTGTAGCTGATGCCCTAAGTAGGAAATCCTTACAAGTGTCCCGTTTGATGGTAAAGGAGGTTGAGTTAAATGAGCAGTTTAGAGACCTAAACCTAGGGATGACCTTGACCACTAAGGGCATAAGAGCTTGCCATCTTAGTGTGATGAGTGAATTCAAGGAAAGAATTGCTCAAGCCCAAAGGGAAGATATAGAATTTCAAGAAACCTTAGAGGAATAAGAGCTGGATAAGTTGAAAGGTTTTACCCAAGGGAATGATAGTTTATGGAGGTTTGAAGGTCGTATATGTGTACCTGCTAGTGGTGACCTCCGAAGGATATTTTGGAGGAAGCCCATAAGCCATTTACCCTTCATCCCGTGCCAACCAAGATGTATCAAGATTTGAAGAAGATGTTTTGGTGGCAGGATTGAAGAAGGATGTGTGCACATGGGTGAATAAGTGCTTGGTGTGTCAAAAGGTGAAGATTGAACACCAAAAACCTTCCGGAATGTTGCAACCTTTGTCAATCCCCGAATGGAAGGATAGTGTCTCCATGGACTTTGTAACTGGACTACCAAGGACCCAAGCAAATCATGACGCCATATGGTAATTGTGGATCGGTTGACTAAATCAGCCCACTTTTTACCTATTAAGGTGACTTATTCCTTGGATAGGTTAGCACGGTTATATATTCAGGAGATAGTAAGATTACATGAGTCGTCGAATAATCTGAGGGATCCTGATTTTATCACGATTTTTGGGGAGCTTTTCAGAAGGCGTTTGGTTCAAAGCTGTGTCTAAGCACGGCTTATCACCAAACGAACGGTCAATCTGAAAGAACTATCCAAACTTGGAAGACATGTTGAGGGCATGTGTTTTAGATCAAAGAGGGAGTTGGGATAAGTACCTCATGATTGAATTTGCATATAAGAACAGTTATCATGCAAGTATCGGTATGGCACCATACGAGGCCCTCTATGGACGAAGTGTCAATCACCTTTATGTTGGTATAAGCCGAAGAGCAAAGTCTTGAACGGATATTGTGAGGGAAACGACGGAACAAATCAAGAAGATTAGGGATAAGATTCTCACGTCAAAGTCGAAAGAAAAACTATGCGGACAAGCGGCGAAAACCGCTAGATTTTAAGAAGGGACCATGTGTTCCTAAGAATGACCTCACCACATGCATAGGCCGAGCAATGAAAGTAAAGAAATTGAGCCCAAGATTTCTTGGTCCGTTGAAATCCTTAGCAAAATAGGATCTGCAGCCCCCCATAGCCCACCCAACTCTCTCCAACCTTCATGATGTTTTCCATGTCTCCCAGTTAAGGAAATATCATTCTTACCCAAGTCATGTACTAAAGCCAGAACATGTACAATTAAGAGATGACCTAACGTTTAACTTACCACCCACGAGAATCGTTGACCGAGAAGTTAAGCAATTAAGAAACAAGGTTGTACCCCTAGTCAAAGTAGCATGGGGACGAGGTGAAATCGAAGAATTTACATGGAGCTGGAATGAGACATGCAAGCACAATCCCTGAGCTATTCTCAGTAACGAATTTCGAGGGCGAAATTCTTTAAGGAGGGGAGTAATGTAACGCCCCAATTTTTATTGTAATTTTTACTGTCATTAGGAATTACCGAATTACCGTAGGTAAATATTATATAAAATTTGAGACCAAACAATCCTTAATAAAGGAATATAACGTTAGAAGAGAAGTTAGGAGCAATTCGTGCAAGTATTGCAAACCAGAATTTCTGTACGTGTAAAATGACCAAAATGCCCCTGAGGTTATTTTACTGAAAATGAGGATCGTGGGCCCCACCCATCCTCAAGGGGATGTTTTGATGTTAATAAGGGATTGTTTGTGTTATGTGTGTTAATAGAGGAGAAGAATCCTAATTTTGAGCTCCGACGTGCAAATGACCAAAACGCCCTGCGGCTGTTTTAACCTCAATTTCTGCCACTTAGCCCGAACCTCACTAAAATGTTTTAAAAGGTGTTTTTAAGCCATGATTAACCATTGGTTAAGCTCGGGTGGTCTCGGGCAATTTTTAAGTAAAATGACCGTTTTCCCCTTTTCGTAGTTTTACAAATTTTGAGATTTTTGATTCGTCTAACGAAACCTAAGCAATATTAGGCTCAAATTAAAGCTTATTAAATTCTAATTATTAATCTAGAGTCAAAATTATTTATTTAAATTGATTAGAACCTAAAATTGCTTTAAAACACTCAAATTGCTTACTAATTCACCTAAGCCCTTAACCGTAAATTCTCTAAATTGCATGAATACCTTACCTACACCTAAATAATACATGGAACACACAAATTTCTCCTCCTTGGGCTGTAATGGACGAAATTATTGATGCCATTATGCATCAGAATAATTGCAAAGATACACTAAAACAAAATGCCAAAAATTCCCTAAAACATGGCATAAAACATGCCTTAAACAAAGAAATGATTTTCCTCCCTTTGTTCCCCATGAAAAATCCGAAAATTATGCCTCCTCCTCTTGTCCATTTATGAGCTTGAATTCTCTATAAATATGCATGCTTGAGGACCTTAGAAGCCTTGCTCATAACTTACACAAATTCTAGTTTTAGGAGCACCAAAAGCTCTCATTTCCTCCTCCTCTTGGCTGAATTCTTTCTTCAAGTTTTCAAGAATATTTTCTTTCATTTCACTCCAAGAAACCAAGTTCTCTTCCTTTCCTTCAAATCAGATTAGGTAGGGAGTAGTTTCTATATTTATTTCTATGATTTGAGAAGTTGTGTTTTTAGCTCAAAATGATAAAATTATGAACTTACCTTAGCTTTTCATTTGGTTTTCCTCTTCATTTTTCTTTAACCAATTTGGCCATATGGCCTAGGTGGGACTAAGATGATGGCTTGATGATGAGGACCTTGAAGGTGGGTTGTGAATCCATCACAAGTTAGGCCTCTAAAGCTTGAAAGTTCCACTTGATGCAAAACTTTAAAGAATAATATTTTTATGATGTTTTTATGATCTTGAGTTTAGAACTTGAAAGATGTATTTTTCACTTTGTCTTGCTAAGATATATTGGGTTGAATTTATATTTCTCTAAAGTCTTGGAGGAGCTCTAGTAAAGAAATAAAATGAACTTGCATCCATGTTTAAGTTTATGCCTTGCATAATCATGTTTACTTTCTATGTCATCACTAAATTCTCAAGAATGAATAAATGAACTTGCATATTCATGTTTAAATTTCCAAGTTTGCATTTCATGTTTATGTTTCAAGTTGTCACTTAATCTTCAAAGATAATAAAGAGGATGCATCTCATATTTATTTTATGCTCTCACTTTATTTTATAATGGCTAAAAGAATCAACGCATGACATGTTTATTTTTATGTCATCACCTAAAGATCCTAGAGCTCAAAGACTTGCCCAAGTATCACAAGCAAAGAAATAAGATTATTGGAGTTAAAGAATTAATTCTTTAAGAAGTCTTGAGATTGGAGCTTAAAAAGATGTAATAATAATTCTCTTCTCCCTTCACCGGTCAGTGCGGATTACGGGCTGGGTTTCTAAGATCTCTTCTCCCTCCACTGGTCCTTGCACTACGCCGCTCAGTCTTGCATCATGTTTATATTTCAAGCTCTTGCATCATGTTTAATTTTCAAGTCATCACCTTAAATCTTAAAGATAAAGAAATGGATTTGCATATCATGTTTATAATTCCAAGTTATCACCTTATAATGACAAGATTAAAATGAGGTTGCATAGCATGTTTATGATTCTAAGATATCACATAAATCTCTTAAGATCAAGACTTGCTCCTTTTATCTTAAGTGAGAATTTTAATCATGAAGATTCTTTCAAGTTTAGCAAAAAGAATTAGCTAAAGAAATTTGGCCTTGCAAAGATTTTACAAGAAACTAGTATTCCATGTACACTTAAAATGTGATTATGATAGGTTCATGATTCAGCCACTAATCTGAGTTTATTACCAATGTATGATGATGATTTAATATGTTTAAAGTTGTGATTATTATGTTTATTGATGAGGGAACAATTATATGCAAGTTAGAAGAGAAACTAGCTATATAAAACAACGTAAAGCAAGATTTCTAGAACTCTAGATAATGAAATTTATACAATCTGTCCAGAACCTTTAGTGGCCTTAAGAACCAGATTTTATTATGTTTAGATAAGGGAGAATGATTCATAATTGGTTAGTAATTAATTTTGGCATCAAGGGAAAGATGGTAACGAGAAAGGGTTAAAAACACAACTTCTAGCACACGTAAAACCTTAAGAATGACTACGTCTATGCTGCCCCATATAGTCTAATAATGTTCCTAAGGCTTATAATTAATGGTAATGATGGTAGTGAATCCCTTAGATGCATAATTAATTAGTTCAATAATTGAGGTTGCCCGATTCTAGAGTTTCGATTGTTGAGACAGCTTTCGGTAAGAATTGATGATGATGCCTCCTTGATGTTTTAAATGATAAGTCTATGTAGAGATTTGATAGTGATATGAACCAAACTCCATGAATCACAAGAAGGATCTACCAAGATTGGAAAACACAGATACAATCCGAAATTAACACGGCTTCGTATCTCAAGCTACAGGTCTCGGAATTGAGGACAACAAAAACAAGAAGAAAACTGACGTTCTGAAACTCAATTTAGGCTCAAGAATCATTGAAATCTGATTCGTATATCTTGAGATATGGACGAGAGTAAACAAGGCGCCACAATCAAGAGATTGATAAGCCTAGGAACGCCACAAGGATGAGCACCCTTGATAAGTTAAGAAATTCTATGAAGAACCAAGAGAGAGCAAGTCTCACAAGCAAATATGATCTGATTGCCTCTCCAAAAGTTAGGTTTGCCTTTTATAATGAGCAACAACTTACAAATTTGCTTAGACCTAACCCAACAGCTTACTAATTCAGCCCAACATGGATAAAATTCATGCTCCCTCATATGGGCCTTTTAACAGGCTTAAAAAACTAATAAAAATTAAAGAAAACAACCCAAAATCCAAGCTAAATTCGTATGCCCATAGGACAGCCCAAATATACTTATTACAAACTTTATTTAGTAACATAAAAAGGCTTAAAAAGATGGTGTCAGCCCATATAGCATCAGGGGTCTTCAAGTGGGGCAATGCAATGCACCATTTTGGGCTTCAAGTCTCCAACTTAGGGGCAGCCTCAGAATTGTTGCTACAACTTGTTTAATGCCTCCTTTGCTTTCCTAGCCCTTGATCTTGTCATAGGTCCCCCAAGTCCTTGAAGTGCCTTATTGTCCTTGCCACTAGCCGTGTCCTCATCATCCCCTCCCTCTTGAAGAGGATTTGACCTCAAATCCAAGGCCTCATCACCTGCATCAAAAAAGACAAATCAGCAACATTAAAAGTGGCACTGATATTATACTCACCAGGCAAATCAATTTTGTAAGCATTGTCATTGATCCTTTCTAACACTTGGAAAGGACCATCCCCTCTAGGTTGGAGTTTGGACTTTCTTTGTTCAGGGAACCTCTCTTTCCTCATGTGCACCAAAACCCAATCTCCAGGTTCAAATACAACTTTCTTTCTTCCCTTGTTTGCTTGTTTGGCATAGCTCTCAATTTTCTTCTCAATTTGAGCTTTCACACGCTCATCAGCTTTCTCACATAGTCGGCCTTAGCCTGTGCATCCTTATGCTTAAAAACGTAATGTTAGGCATAGGTAATAGATCAAGTGGTGTCATAGGGTTAAATCCATACACAATTTCAAATGGTGAACAATTAGTTGTGCTATGGACAGCCCTATTATAAGCAAATTCTACATGAGACAAACATTCTTCCCAAGACTTAAGATTTTTCTTTAAAACAGTCCTAAGCAAGGTGCCTAAAGTCCTATTCACTACCTCAGTTTGCCCATCAGTTTGTGGGTGACAAGTAGTAGAGAAAAGTAATTTAGTACCAAGCTTACCCCACAAAGTTCTCCAAAAGTGACTTAGGAACTTAGTGTCCCTATCACTTACAATGCTCCTAGGTAGCCCATGGAGTCTCACCACTTCCCTGAAAAATAAGTCAGCTACATGGCAAGCATCATCAACCTTTTTGCAAGGTATAAAATGTGCCATTTTTGAAACTTGTCCACAACCACAAAAACAGAATCCTTGCCATTCTTTGTTCTTAGGCAGCCCCAAAACAAAGTCCATAGATATATCAATCCACGGAAAATCAGAAACAGGTCAAGGAGTATATAAACCATGTGGCATCACTTTTGATTTTGCCTTTTTACAAACAATGCAATGCTCACAATATTTATGCACATCATGTTTCATATGGGGCCAATAAAAATGTTCATGCAATATGTCCAAAGTTTTATGCACCCCAAAATGTCCCATTAATCCCCTCATGTGCCTCTTCACAAGCAAATTTCTTATGGAACACTTAGGCACACACAATCTTTTTTCTTTAAACAAAAATCCATTGTACCTATAGTAACCATTTTGAGACACATTTTCACAGCAGCATATATCTCTAAAATTCAGCATCATGCAAATACATTTCTCTCAAAGTCTCAAGCCCAAAAATTTTTGTTTCAAGAGTAGAAAGTAATGCATGCCTCCTAGATAAAGCATCAGCCACTATGTTCCCCTTCCCCTTTTTATACTTAATGACATATGGAAATTGTTCCAAAAACTCAACCCATTTGGCATGCCTTTTATTTAGCTTGCCTTGTCCTTTCAAGTATTTTAGGGACTCATGATCACTATGAATTACAAATTCTTTGGGGAACAAATAATGCTGCCAAGTTTTCAAAGCACGCACTAAGGCATACAATTCCTTATCATAAGTGGTATAGTTTAGGGCAGCCCCATTTAACTTCTCACTAAAATAAGCAATCGGATGGCCTTCTTGCATCAAAACAGCCCCAATGCCCACGTTTGATGCATCACATTCAAGTTCAAAAGATTTACCAAAATTGGGCAAAGCAAGAATGGGTGCATTAGTTAGCCTATGCTTAAGGGCAGCAAAGGCTTGCTCTTGTTTCTCTCCCCATTTGAAACCCACATGCTTTTTAACTATCTCATTAAGAGGTGCAGCCAAGGTGCTAAAGTCCTTAACAAACCTCCTATAGAAACTAGCTAAACCATGGAAACTTCTCACTTCACTCACATTCTTAGGTGTAGGCCACTCTTGAATGGCCTTAACCTTTTCCTCATCAACTTGCACTCCTTTTGCACTCACAACAAAGCCTAAGAACACCACATGATCGGTGCAAAAAGTGCATTTCTCAAGATTAGCATACAATTTTTCTGTTCTAAGCACATGCATGACGGCCCTCAAATGTTCAATATGCAAGTCAAAACTAGTGCTATAAATCAGAATGTCATCAAAGTAAACAACAACAAACTTGCCAATAAAATCTCTTAAGACATGGTTCATTAATCTCATAAAAGTGCTTGGGGCATTAGTTAGCCCAAGGGCATAACCAGCCACTCATACAAACCATACTTAGTTTTAAAGGCAGTTTTCCATTCATCCCTTTCCCTATACCTAATCTGATGATACCCACTTTTTAATCAATTTTAGAAAAATAAAGGCACCATCCAGTTCATCAAGAAGGTCATCTAACCTGGGAATAGGATGTCGATACTTGACTGTGATGTTGTTGATTGCTCTACCAATACTGCACATCCGCCAAGTCCCATCCTTTTCAGCACCAAACCTGGAACAGCACACGGACTCAAGCTTTCTTGCACCCAACCCTTTGTCATCAACTTCTCAACTTGCTTTTGTATTTCTTTGGTCTCTTGAGGATTGCTCCTATAAGCTGGTCGATTGGGTAAAGATGCACCAGGGATGAGATCAATATGATGCTCAATCCTCTCAAAGGTGGCAATCCACTTGGAATCTCCTTTGGAAACACGTCCTTGTATTCCTGCAAAAGACTCAACACAGTAGGGGCAACACTTTTATTAGAGTTATCAGCAGTTAAAACATTTTTCTTGCAATAAAGTAAATAAAGTGGCTTGTTGGCAAGCAGCAACTTTTTCACCTCACTTTCTTTTACTAAACAACTCTTTTTCTCTCAAGTGTTTCACTCAATCAGCAAGTGTTTCACTTTTCTTCACTCTTTTTCTTTCCATCTTTTTTATCAAGTGTTTCACTCTTTTGTGTGTCACTCATCTCTTTTCTCTCTTGCACTCTCTTTTCTCTCAATTTTATTTGATCCTCACACACCTCTAGGAGATAAAGGTTTGAGTACAATTTTCCTCCCATTATGCATGAAAGAAACCTTGTTTGTGAACCCATCATGAACAGCTTTGGTGTCATATTGCCATGGCCTCCCTAAGAGAATATGGCTTGCCTCCATTGGAACCACATCACATATCACTTTGTCATTGTATTGTCCCATGGAAATATGCAACACCACTTGCTTATCACGAGTCATCTCTCCATCTTCACTAAGCCATTGGAGTTTGTATGGCCTAGGATGTGGCTTGGTCTCCAAATTTAATTTGGACACTAATGAAGCTGGCCACATTGGTGCAACTCCCTCCATCCACAATCAAAGAACATAGTTTCCCATTGATTGAACACCTAGAGTGAAAAATGTTCTTCTTTGGGAATCATCAAGTGCTTGCATCTGACTTCCAAGCAACCTCCTAATCATCAATAAATCTCCTTCTTTGGCCTCCACAATGAACTCCTTCATCTTCCTCTTCCTCTTCCTCGGCTTCACTCAGAAGACTCACTAGAAATTTCTCCATTCTCCTTAAGTAACATAGTCTTCTTGGTTGAACAGCCGAAGCTATGTGACCTTCTCCCTAAACACTTGAAGCATTTTATCTCACTACTCCTTGTTTTTTTAGGGGTCTCATTGGGCTTGAATTGAGTCCTTTGAGGTGCAGCCATGGTATTGTTTGAAGAAGTACCTCCCTCTTATTTCTTTCATTCCAATTTGAAGAATTGAAATTAGAAGAATTCCTTCTCATGGTACCTTTTCTCTTAAGTTGCTGCTCCACTTTGGTAGCTTGGTGTACCAAGTCTTCCAACTCCACATAATTTTGTAGCTCAACCACTAATGTCATTATTAGCCCATTCAAAAAGCGTGCCATAGTAGCCTCCCTATCTTCCTTCACATTGGCTCTAATCAAAGACACCTCCATCTCCTTGTAATATTCATCAACACTCCTACTACCTTGTAGTCTTTGAAGCTTGTTATGAAGGTCCCTATGATAATAGGAAGGGACAAATCTCCTTCTCATCAACCTCTTCATTTCAATCCATCCACCAAAGGTTCTTCATATCTAATCGCTCCTTTTGCAATTGGTTCCACCAAATAAGAGCATAATTGTGAACTCCATGGCTGCCACCTTTACTTTCTTTTCTTCATTGTAATTGTGGCATGAGAAAACTGCCTCAATCTTCATCTCCCACTCAAGATAAGCCTCGGATCACTCTTCCCTTTGAAAGGTGGGATGTTAAGCTTCACTCCTCAATTCGGTCCTCTAGCATCACCTTCATTATCTCTTCTCCTCCTTCCATCAATCCTCCTTCTACCTCCATCATCATCACGATGTTCTTGATTTTCTAACCGCTCAATTCTCTCATATAACTCCTCTGTATGCTCCCTCATCATCCTTTGCATTTGAGCTGTAATAGCCTCAACTAACAATCTATTGTTTCCCTGAGGAGGAAGGTACCATCACACTGTTCCTGCCATAATTCAAGTAAAAAGAAAAAAAAATGAAAGCAATAGGACCTCACCACACTTCTCACGTGTTTACACTCTTAGAGATGTATCACTCGTGTTTGTTGCTCTCTAATAGGCTTTTGTAAAGTGCTCTTTGCCTTTTACCACTCAATAGCTCTCTTTAAATTCTTAATAGATCTCCACGAACACACAAGAATACTCCTGAAGACTCAACAATGTGATGACAAACAAAAGAACAGCTAAGTGGCAAGACACTTCTTCTTGTTTTTTTTTTTTGACTTTTTTTTTGTTTTCTATTTCAATTTTTTTTTTTTTTTGTGGAATTTGCACTAATTGAGACAATGACAAATGGTGCTGCACAAATTAGAGGAAATAAAGGATGTAGAAAT
Organism: Dalbergia oliveri; assembly: GCA_030441495.1. NCBI lineage: Eukaryota > Viridiplantae > Streptophyta > Magnoliopsida > Fabales > Fabaceae > Dalbergia > Dalbergia oliveri. Next base: position 979 of record JAMLFY010000332.1, on the reverse strand, counting down.
AAAGGACTTCAAATAAATCCAACACCCAATTAACAAAGACAAGATAAATCCAGCACCCAATTAACAAAGAGGACAAGACAAACAATGAACATAGACAATAGAAGAAAGAAACAAAGCTGGACAAGAGAAAAAAAAAAATTCAGTACCAAATTATCCAACCTTAGAACTAACTCTGATTACCACATGATATGATCCAAACTCCATGAATCACAAGAAGGATCTACCAAGATTGGAAAACACAGATACAATCCGAAATTAACACGGCTTCGTATCTCAAGCTACAGGTCTCGGAATTCAACGATTCAAAAACGAGAAAAACTGACGTTCTGAACTCAATTTAGGCTCAAGAATCATTGAAATCTGATTCGTATATCTTGAGATATGGACGAGAGTAAACAAGGCGCCACAATCAAGAGATTGATAAGCCTAGGAAACGCCACAAGGATGAGCACCCTTGATAAGTTCAGAGAATTCTATGAAGAACCAAGAGAGAGCAAGTCTCACAAGCAAATATGATCTGAATTGCCTCTCCAAAAGTTAGGGTTTGCCTTTTATAATGAGCAACAACTTACAAATTTGCTTAGACCTAACCCAACAGCTTACTAATTCAGCCCAACATGGATAAAATTCATGCTCCCTCATATGGGCCTTCAGCCCACTTAAAAAAAACTTAATAAAATTAAAGAAAACAACCCAAAATCCAAGCTAAATTCGTATGCCCATAGGACAGCCCAAATATACTTATTACAAACTTTATTTAGTAACATAAAAAGGCTTAAAAAGATGGTGTCAGCCCATATAGCATTAGGGGTCTTCAAGTGGGGCAATGCAATGCACCATTTTGGGCTTCAAGTCTTCCAACTTAGGGGCAGCCTCAGGAATTGTTGCTACAACTTGTTTTAATGCCTCCTTTGCTTTCCTAGCCCTTGATCTTGTCATAGGTCCCCCAAGTCCTTGAAGTGCCTTATTGTCCTTGCCC
>JAMLFY010000331.1:0-41323 GCA_030441495.1 Dalbergia oliveri | reverse complement strand
AACACCCTAATAATTAACCCAATACACCTAGGCAGTATTAATTAATTACTAGACTTTACTCTTTGCTTCAGTTCCTTAATCATGCTTTGAAAATACTTAGTGAAATTACGAGCCATTTTTTTTTTAAACATAATTGAAAACGTGAGCCCGCTTAACGTGAATGATTTAGCAAAATTTAAAAGACACATAGGAATTTACAAACATCACATCATAATATATTGGCTCCATCATACAGGCATCCATAATTACATATCATATAGATATTTTGCCTACAAAGAATAAGACTAAGTGTAGGCAATCTAATAAAACATAAATAATATATGGATGGAAGGACATCCATTAATGGCACCTAGTAATAACACTCTAGGGAGGGGATAGATATCTAAATATACGAGTAAACTAGGGATTCAAGTTCATGTCCTGTGATAGCCTCAATGTGATTTACGAACGCTTCCTTCTTTTTGAAGACGAGATGGAAAGAAAATAGAGGAGTGAGAAACTTATAAAAGAATCTCAGTAGGGTACTCACCTCATGATGCATTGTGTCATCATCATCGTCCCCAGGAACCTCGGGTTATTATGAAATAGTGAGCATGCTAAGATTGATTTATTAAGTTCGAAAATATACTTTACCGAGGTTCGTCGGTTTTATGCGTCTTATAATGCATCATAAACTTAGCATGTCATGTTTATAATGAACTTTTCCTTTCATATATAATAACATAGTTATGCATAAAATCACATCATATTCCTCATCATCATTTCATAATACTATGCATAGCAGAATATCATATTTCTCATCATCATCTCATAAATACTATGCATAGCAGAACATCATATTCACATAATGCATTTACTTAGTTTCTTAGGTGACTTAAAGTTACTTTCATCATCATTTTCCTGGGCCACCCTATACTTCACCCTTTTGGGAGTAATCTAGGTTATGAGCTCATACCTTGCTAGTCGTCACCAGCATATACTTATCCCTTTTGATAAGAAAAATTCCGCTCTCTACCCTTTTGAGAGAACAGACTAGGGGCAAGAATCACCTTTTCACCGCCTATAGTTTGATTGGTCCAAAGGATCATTTTCTCATATATTTTGAGTCACCTTTAAGTCTTTGCATGTTATATCATAATACAATTCTTCATTCATAATCATCATAACATTTTCTCATTTATAGTCTTATGCCGAAATAATATATACCAACTGGAATCATGCATCTGGGATTCCCAGGAAAGAGAGGTGGGTCACAATGGACACGCTTAAATACCAAATCTTTCCTTAGCCAGAATCTTTCCAAATTGCACTCTTAGGAATACACTTTCTTCCAGGAACAGAATATGTCTTTATTTCATGCATAAGTTTTCATTGTTTGCAACAACTATAACATACAAACCAGGGAATCAATCAATGACACCAAATTCTTAATAAGCATCAAATCACATTTTAAGTACACATAAATTACTAGCTTCCCATAAAATTCTTACAAAGTTTTAAAACTCTTTTAGAACTAATTCCTTTTGTTAAACTTGAAAGAAGTCATAGGACTTTAGGCCTAAATTAACCATGGGACCGATTTATAACTTGAAAGAATGTTCATAATTAAATCTTTCACTTAAGATAAAAGGAGCAAGTCTTGAGCTTTAGAGATTTAGGTGACATCTTTGAATTATTACCATGCTATGCAACCTTATTTTAATCTTATCTTTATAAGGTGATAGCTTGGAATTATAAACATGATATGCAATTCTATTTCTTTATCTTTAAGATTTAAGGTGATAACTTAAAAATTAAACATGATGCAAGAACTTGTAATATAAACATGATGCAAGAAACTTGAGCGTGGGGAATCGCATAGGAATGAGGAGAGAGAAGAGACCTTAAGAACCCTAGCGCCGGAGTCCGCATAGGAATTGAGGGGATGAGAATTACATTTTTTTAAGCTCCAATCTCAAGACTTCTTAAAGAATAAATTCTTTAACTCCAATTATCTCATTTCTTTGCTTATGATTCATAAGCAAGTCTTTGAGCTCTAGGATTTTTAGGTGATGACATAAAATAAACATGCCATGCATTGACTCTTTAGCCATTATAAAATAAAGTGAGAGCATAAAATAAACATGAGATGCAACTTCTTTATTATCTTTAGAGATTAAGTGACAACTTGAAATTTAAACATGAAATGCAAGCTTGGAAATTTAAACATGAATATGCAAGTTCATTTATTCATTCTTGAGAATTTAGTGATGACATAGAAAGTAAACATGGTTATGCAAGGCATAAACTTAAACATGGATGCAAGTTCATTTTATTTCTTTACTAGAGCTCCTCCAAGACTTTAGAGAAATATAAATTCAACCCAATATATCTTAGCAAGACAAAGTGAAAAATACATCTTTCAAGTTCTAAACTCAAGATCATAAAAACATCATAAAAATATTATTCTTTAAAGTTTTGCATCAAGTGGAACTTTCAAGCTTTAGAGGCCTAACTTGTGATGGATTCACAACCCACCCTCAAGGTCCTCATCATCAAGCCATCATCTTAGTCCCACCTAGGCCATATGGCTGAATTGTTCAAAGAAAAAGGAAGAAGAAAACCAAATGGAAAAACTAGAGAAAATCCATGAAATCATCATTTTGAACCAAGAACAACACTTAGCAAAGCATAGAAATAAACTTAAAAACAACTCCCTACCTAATCTGATTTGAAGGAAAGGAAGAGAACTTGGTTTCCTTGAGTGAAATGAAAGAAAATATTCTTGAAAACTTGAAGAAGAATTCAGCCAAGAGGAGGAGGAAATGAGAGCTTTTGGTGCTCCTAAAACTAGAATTTGTGTAAGTTATGAACTAAGCATCTAAACTATCTTCAAGCATGCCTATTTATAGAGATTTTGCAGCTCATAAATGGACAAAGGAAGGAAAGAAATCTGACCAAAAATTAGAGAAAAAATAAGGAAGAAAAATCATTTTGTTTGGTGGCTTAAAACATGGAATCATGTTTCCATGTTTTCATGATTCTTTGTTTTCATTCTTTGGATTTTTGTGTAATAATTTTCTGACTTATTACTCAATAATTTCGTGCATTACAGCCTTGTGGAAGAGGATTTTGTGTGTTCCATGTATTTTTTAGGTGTAGGCAAGGTATTCATGCAATTTAGAGAATTTACGGTTAAGGGTTTAAGTGAATTACTAAGCAATTTGGGTGTTTTAAGCAATTTTAGGTTCTAATCAATCTAAATAAATAATTTTGACTCTAGATTAGTAATTAGAATTTAATAAGCTTTAATTTGAGCCTAATATTGCTTAGGTTTGTTAGACGAATCAAAAATCTCAAAATTTGTAAAACGCACAAAGAGAATGGAAATCATTTTACTTAAAAATTGCCCGAGACCACCCAAGCTTAACCAATGGTTAATCATGGCTTAAAAACACCTTTTAACACATTTTAGTGAGGTTCGGGTTGTCCGGCACGTATTTTGAAGTTAAGAGCTAAGGGCGTTTTGGTCATTTCGCGCGTCCAAGCTCAAAATTAGGATTTTCTCCTCTATTAACACACATAACACAAACAATCCCTTATTAACATCAAAACATCCCCTTGAGGATGGGTGGGGCCCACGATCCTCATTTTCTAGAAAATAACCTCAGGGCATTTTGGTCATTTTACACGTACAGAAAATTGGGGTTTGCAATACTTGCACGAATTGCTCCTAACTTCTCTTCTAACGTTATATTCCTTTATTAAGGATTGTTTGGTCTCAAATTTTATATAATATTTACCTACGGATTCGGATTCCTAATGATAGTAAAAATTACAGGAAAATTGGGGCGTTACATTACTCCCCTCCTTAAAAAGAATTTCGCCTTTAAATCGTTACCTGAGAATAGCTCCGATACGTGCTTGCATATCTATTTCCAGCTCCCATGTAACTTCTTCGTTTCATCTTGTCCCCATGCTACTTTGACTAGGACAACCTTGTTCCTTAACGCTTAACTCCTCGCAACGATTCGTGGGTGGTAAGTTAAACGTTAGGTCATCTCTTAATTGTACATGTTCTGGCTCTAGTACATGACTTGGTCTAGAATGATATTTCCTTAACTGGAGACATGGAAAACATCATGAAGGTTGGACAGACTTCTGGGGTGCTATACGGTAGGCTACAGATCCTATTTTGCTAAGGATTTCAAATGGACCAAGAAATCTGGGCTCAATTTCTTTACTTTCATTGTCCCTATGCCTGGTGGGGGTGATTCTTAGGAACACATGGTCCCCTTCTTAAAAATCTAGCGGTTTTCGCCGCTTGTCCGCATAGTTTTTCTGTCGACTTTAGTGTGAGAATCTTATCCCTAATCTTCTTGATTTGTTCCGTCGTTTCCCTCACAATATCCGGTCCAGTAGACTTTGCTCTCCTGGCTCATACCAACATAGAGGTGATTGACACTTCCGTCCATAGAGGGCCTCGTATGGTGCCATACCGATACTTGCATGATAACTGTTGTTATATGCAAATTCAATCAATGGCAGGACTATCCCAACTCTCTCTTTGATCTAAAACACATGCCCTCAACATGTCTTCCAAAGTTTGGATAGTTCTTTCAGATTGACCGTCCGTTTGGGGTGATAAGCCGGGTCAAGACAGACTTTAACCAAACGCCTTCGAAGGCTCCCCAAAACCGTGACGTAATCGCGGATCTCCACCGAGATTATCGTCGACGGATTCTCGTGTAACCTTACTATCTTCTTAAATATATAACGCTAACCTATCCAAGGAATAAGTCACCTTAATAGGTAAAAAGTGGGCTGACTCAGTCAACCGATCCACTATTACCCAAATGGCGTCATGATTCGCTTGGGTCCTTGGAGTCCAGTTACAAAATCCATGGAGATACTATCCCACTTCCATTCTGGATTGATAGGGGTTGCAACATTCCAGGGTCTTTGGTGCTCAATCTTCACCTTTTGACATACCAAGCATTTATTCACCCATGTGCACACATCCTTTTTCAATCCAGGCCACCAGAACATCTTCCTCAAATCTTGATACATCTTGGTGGCACCAGGATGGAGGGTGAAATGACTCTTATGGGCTTCCTCCAAAATATCCTTTCGGAGGTCACCACTAGCAGGTACACATATACGACCTTCAAACCTCCATAAACTATCATTCCCTTGGGTAAAACCTTTCAACTTATCAGCTCTTACGCCCTAAGGTCTCTTGAAATTCTGTATCTTTCCTTTGGGCTTGAGCAATTCTTTCCTTGAATTCACTTGTCACACTAAGGTGACAAGCTCTTATGCCCTTAGTGGTCAAGGTCATTCCTAGGTTGAGGTCTCTAAATTGCTCAATTAACTCAATCTCTTTCACCATCAAACGGGACACTTGTAAGGATTTCCTACTTAGGGCATCAGTGACAACATTAGCTTTACCTGATGATAGTTTAACCCGAAATCATAATCTTTTAAAAACTCCATCCACCTTCTTTGCCTCATGTTTAGCTCTTTTTGATCAAAGAGATATTTCAAACTCTTGATCAGAAAACACCTCAAACCTCACTCCGTATAAATGGTGTCTCCAAATCTTTAGAGCAAACACAACCGGTAACTCAAGGTCATGGGCGGGTAATTTGCCTCATGTGGCTTGAGTTGCCTCGATGCATAGGCCACCACTTGCCTATCCTGCATCAGGACACAACCCAAACCCTTCCTCGAAGCATCACAGGACACTTCCAAAGGCACATTGGGGTCGGGTAACACTAAAACGGGTTGAGGTTAGCTTGTGTTTCAGCTCTTGAAAGCTCTTTTCACACTCCGGGTCCATGAAAAAGAGGTGTTTTTCCTAGTTAGCTTAGTCAGAGGAAGGGAAATCTGGAAAATCCCTTGATAAACCGACGGTAATAATGCTAAACCTAAGAAGCTCCTTACTTCAGTTACCGTGGTTGGTCTTTCATTTACAACCGTTTCCACCTTACTAGGATCTAGACAATTCCTTTCTTAGATACTACATGCCCTAAAAATTTCACCTCATCCAACCAGAATTCACACTTAGAAAGCTTGGCATATAGTTTCTTTTCCTTCAGGATTTCCAGGACTATAGTTAGGTGGCGTTCATGCTCCTCTGGGTCTTAGAGTAGATGAGAATGTCATCTATAAAGACAACCACAAACTGATTAAATAAGGTCTAAAGATCCTATTCATGTAATCCATAAAAATTGCCGGAGCATTGGTTAATCCAAAGGACATTACTGGACTCGAAATGGCCGTATCGTGCGAAAGGCCGTTTTTGGTATATCTTCATCTCTCACCCTAATCTGTGGTAACCTTACCTCAAATCAATCTTAGAAAACACTTGCGCCTTTAAGCTGGTCCATCAAGTCATCTATCCTAGGCAAAGGGTATTTGTTCTTCACTGTCACTTTATTCAATTGCCTATAGTCAACACACATCCTCATACTCCCATCCTTTTCTTCACAAACAACACAGGGGCTCCCCAAGGTGACGCACTAGGTCTAACAAACTTTTTCTCCAATAAATCCTCCAATTGAGCTTTTAACTCTGTTAACTAATGGGGACATCCTGATGGGGCTATGGATATGGGACCTGCACCCGAAGCAATTCTATGGAAAACTCTATCTCTCTCTTGGGGGAAACTCTGTATCTCATCCTAAATACTTCGGGTTCTTACTATCGGTATCTCATCGATACTTTGCTCAAAGTCTACATCACTAGCAGGCTAAGAAAATATAACCTTTACTCTCACCCTTACCACAATCCATTTTAATGTTATGTAAAGACTTATGGGTTTCTTAGGTCTAATGGGAACAGGAAGAAAAGTAATGGTTTTCTCATAGGCTTAACAGGATACGGTTGGCTTCAAGCCAATCCATGCCAAGAATCACATCTAAACCTTGCATGGGTAAGCAAATGAGATCTAAAACAAATGATCTATTCTTAACAAAATGGCAATCTAAACAACATTTACAAGTCCTAACGGGTTTTCCAGGAGGGTAGAAACAATAAGGTCAAAAGGAAGCTCAGTTATATGCAAGTTAAGGGTTTTAACACACGAGTGGGAGATAAAAGAACGGAAGCGCCAGAATCATACAGGACAATTAAGTTTCTACCATACATATTACACTTACCTTCCACGAGATTTCGTGACTTTGTCGTTTCAGGATTAACGGTGAATACCCTTCCTTGGTATTCTGGCTTGGGATTGGGGTTGGCGGGTTCCTTTCGTGCATTCTCCTGAGTAATGACCTGGTTTTCCACACCTAGCACACGTTTGTTCGGCTCGACATGGCATGCTCCCATGATTCTTGCCGCACTTGGACATTCCATGGATGGCACGGGTCGTGGAGGTGCTGCTGACCTCTTTGTGGTGCTTTCCCTTTATTGTTATTATTGTTGTTGTTGCGATTGTTGTTGGGATTATTATAGCGGTTGTTGTTGTTGTTCGGTCTTCCTTGATGAAAGTTCCTTTGTGGCACTTGTGATCTTGATTGATGTGGAAATGGAGGTCGATTTTGCCTCTTGAACTCTGTTGACCTTGAGGTGTCAGCTTTTTAATGATATTCTTCAGGTTTGAAGTACCCAGCTTTCTGCCCTTCTTCAATGATGCGGCATTTGTTGACTAAGGTAGAGAAATCCCTTAATTTCCAAGTGCGCAACCTCCACATTAAATTCTGCCTTTAACCCTGACTCGTATTTAATGCATTTCCAATACTCATCAGGGTTACCTTGGTACATCCTTGAGAACTTAATGAGTTCCTCAAATTCTGCAGGATACGAGCCACATTCATATTCCCCTGACAAGTTGCATGAATTCAATGTCCTTAGCATTTCTAACCGACTTCTGAAAGTACTTCTCGTAAAAATGGACCTTGAATAATTCCCAATCAATGTCCACTTCCGCTGCCTCCAGGAGTCTTCGACACCAGTCCCACCAGAAGCCGGCATCACCCTCAAGCATGTGGGTGGCAAAAGTGACTTTCTCCTCTTGAACATGGAACTAGAGCAAAGACCTTCTCAATATTTTGAATCCATTCATCTACATTAGGATTCAGGGTCCCCTTGAAACAGGTGGATTCGCCTTACGAATTTTCCCAAAACGAGCATGTTCGGGAATTTCATGTCCTTGATTTATATTAGCTTGACGATTCTGATCCATCCGTTCCATCATCATTCTCATGGTCCTTGCTACGTCGCGAAGTGCTTAGCGGTCTCATTATCTTGGTTATCCGTGCGCGCTCCTAGTCCGTTGTCGTCGTGCCATTGGTCCCTATACACACAAAACAGGACACTGAGGTGATCAAGCCCAATATTCCATGCAAAGTGAGCAAGTTACCATGGCACTTTCAACATAGGAGTCATGTATTTCTAATCCTCAAGCTCATCCTAATGATAAACATCTACACATGACATTACTAACGTATTATGCTTTAGAAGCATAGTCAGCCCAATCTCAGGTCGTGAGACTTGACCTCTTATACCAAAATGTAACACCTAATAATTAACCCAATACACCTAGGCAGGTTGATTAATTACTAGACTTTACTCTTTGCTTCAGTCCTTAATCATGCTTTGAAAATACTTAGTGAAATTACGAGCCATTTTTTTTTTAAACATAATTGAAAACGTGAGCGCGCTTAACGTGAATGATTTAGCAAAATTTAAAAGACACATAGGAATTTACAAACATCACATCATAATATATTGGCTCCATCATACAGCATCCATAATTACATATCATATAGATATTTTGCCTACCAAGAAATAAGACTAAGTGTAGGCAATCTAATAAAACATAAATAATATATGGATGGAAGGACATCCATTAATGGCACCTAGTAATAACACTCTAGGGATAGGGATAGATATCTGAAATATACGAGTGAAACTAGCAGGATTCAAGTTCATGATCCCGAGACCTTCAATGTGATTCACGAACGCTTCCTTCGTTTCTAAGACGAGATGAAAGAAAATAGAGGAGTGAGAAACTTATAAAAAGAATCTAGGAGGGTACTCACCTCATGATGCATTGTGTCATCATCATCGTCCCCAGGAACCTCGGGTTATTATGAAATAGTGAGCATGCTAAGATTGATTTATTAAGTTCGAAAATATACTTTACCGAGGTTCGTCCCTTTTATCATGCGTCTTATAATGCATCATAAACTTAGCATGTCATGTTTATAATGAACTTTTCCTTTCATATATAATAACATAGTTATGCATAAAATCACATCATATTCCTCATCATCATTTCATAATACTATGCATAGCAGAATATCATATTTCTCATCATCATCTCATAAATACTATGCATAGCAGAACATCATATTCACATAATGCATTTACTTAGTTTCTTAGGTGACTTAAAGTTACTTTCATCATCATTTTCCTGGGCCACCCTATACTTCACCCTTTTGGGAGTAATCTAGGTTATGAGCTCATACCTTGCTAGTCACTACACATACTTATCCCTTTTGATAAGTAAAATTTCGTCTCTACCCTTTTGAGAGAACAGACTAGGGGCAAGAATCACCTTTTCACCGCCTATAGTTTGAGGGTCCAAAGGATCATTTTCTCATATATTTTGAGTCACCTTTAAGTCTTTGCATGTTATATCATAATACAATTCTTCATTCATAATCATCATAACATTTTCTCATTTATAGTCTTATGCCGAAATAATATATACCAACTGGAATCATGCATCTGGAGATTCCCAGGAAGAGAGGTGGGTCACAATGGACACGCTTAAATACCAAATCTTTCCTTAGCCAGAATCTTTCCAAATTACTCTTAGTAGGAATACACTTTCTTCCAGGACAGAATATGTTTTATTTCATGCATAAGTTTTCATTGTTTGCAACAACAACTATAACATACAAACCAGGGAATCAATCAATGACACCAAATTCTTAATAAGCATCAAATCACATTTTAAGTACACATAAATTACTAGCTTCCCATAAAATTCTTACAAAGTTTTAAAACTCTTTTAGAACTAATTCCTTTTGTTAAACTTGAAAGAAGTCATAGGACTTTAGGCCTAAATTAACCATGGGACCGATTTATAACTTGAAAGAATGTTCATAATTAAATCTTTCACTTAAGATAAAAGGAGCAAGTCTTGAGCTTTAGAGATTTAGGTGACATCTTTGAATTATTACCATGCTATGCAACCTTATTTTAATCTTATCTTTATAAGGTGATAGCTTGGAATTATAAACATGATATGCAATTCCATTTCTTTATCTTTAAGATTTAAGGTGATAACTTAAAAATTAAACATGATGCAAGAACTTGTAATATAAACATGATGCAAGAAACTTGGAGCGGAATCCCATAGGACCAGGAGAAGGAAGAGACCAATAAACTTTCTGAGCCTGGAGTCCGCATAGAACTGTGAGGGGGATGAGAATTACATTTTTTTAAGCTCCAATTCTCAAGACTTCTTAAAGAATAAATTCTTTAACTCCAATTATCTCATTTCTTTGCTTATGATTCATAAGCAAGTCTTTGAGCTCTAGGATTTTTAGGTGATGACATAAAATAAACATGCCATGCATTGACTCTTTTAGCCATTATAAAATAAAGTGAGAGCATAAAATAAACATGAGATGCAACTTCTTTATTATCTTTAGAGATTAAGTGACAACTTGAAATTTAAACATGAAATGCAAGCTTGGAAATTTAAACATGAATATGCAAGTTCATTTATTCATTCTTGAGAATTTAGTGATGACATAGAAAGTAAACATGGTTATGCAAGGCATAAACTTAAACATGGATGCAAGTTCATTTTATTTCTTTACTAGAGCTCCTCCAAGACTTTAGAGAAATATAAATTCAACCCAATATATCTTAGCAAGACAAAGTGAAAAATACATCTTTCAAGTTCTAAACTCAAGATCATAAAAACATCATAAAAATATTATTCTTTAAAGTTTTGCATCAAGTGGAACTTTCAAGCTTTAGAGGCCTAACTTGTGATGGATTCACAACCCACCCTCAAGGTCCTCATCATCAAGCCATCATCTTAGTCCCACCTAGGCCATATGGCTGAATTGTTCAAAGAAAAAGGAAGAAGAAAACCAAATGGAAAAACTAGAGAAAATCCATGAAATCATCATTTTGAACCAAGAACAACACTTAGCAAAGCATAGAAATAAACTTAAAAACAACTCCCTACCTAATCTGATTTGAAGGAAAGGAAGAGAACTTGGTTTCCTTGAGTGAAATGAAGAAATATTCTTGAAAACTTGAAGAAAGAATTCAGCCAAGAGGAGGAGGAAATGAGAGCTTTTGGTGCTCCTAAAACTAGAATTTGTGTAAGTTATGAACTAAGCATCTAAACTATCTTCAAGCATGCCTATTTATAGAGATTTTGCAGCTCATAAATGGACAAAGGAAGGAAAGAAATCTGACCAAAAATTAGAGAAAAATAAGGAAGAAAAATCATTTTGTTTGGTGGCTTAAAACATGGAATCATGTTTCCATGTTTTCATGATTCTTTGTTTTCATTCTTTGGATTTTTGTGTAATAATTTTCTGACTTATTACTCAATAATTTCGTGCATTACAGCCTTGTGGAAGAGGATTTTGTGTGTTCCATGTATTTTTTAGGTGTAGGCAAGGTATTCATGCAATTTAGAGAATTTACGGTTAAGGGTTTAAGTGAATTACTAAGCAATTTGGGTGTTTTAAGCAATTTTAGGTTCTAATCAATCTAAATAAATAATTTTGACTCTAGATTAGTAATTAGAATTTAATAAGCTTTAATTTGAGCCTAATATTGCTTAGGTTTCGTTAGACGAATCAAAAATCTCAAAATTTGTAAAACTTGCACAAAGACAGCAAAACGGTCATTTTACTTAAAAATTGCCCGAGACCATCTCAGTTAACCAATGGTTAATCATGGCTTAAAAACACCTTTTAACACATTTTAGTGAGGTTCTGGTCTAGCGGCACGAATTTTGAACTAAAAAAGCCTAAGGGCGTTTTGGTCATTTCGCGCGTTTGAGCTCAAAATTAGGATTTTTCTCCTCTATTAACACACATAACACAAACAATCCCTTATTAACATCAAAACATCCCCTTGAGGATGGGTGGGGCCCACGACCTCATTTTCTGAGTAAAATAACCTCAAGGGCATTTTGGTCATTTTACACGTACAGAAAATTGGGGTTTGCAATACTTGCACGAATTGCTCCTAACTTCTCTTCTAACGTTATATTCCTTTATTAAGGATTGTTTGGTCTCAAATTTTATATAATATTTACCTACGGAATTCTGGAATTCTAATGATAGTAAAAATTACAGGAATTTGGGCGTTACATTAAGCGCCAAGAGTTTCCTCCCAACAGGAGAGATTCTGAAGTTTGGTGAGCTTCACTTCAAGAAGTGAGCGCCATGGTATTTTGTAAGAGAATAGAGTGCTCAATGTATATTGCGGTATGTCCCAAACCATTAAAATAATGCATGTTTTGTATTTTCAAGATTATGATTTGTATTGTTTATTTGGTATTTGAGAACCTAATGAATATGTTTGTATTATATATATATATATAGAGAGCTTGATTATGAGAAAGTAATTAACGATTTAATTTCCAAGGAGCTAGAGATTTAGAAAGAGTAGAACGAAATTATATTTTGGAACCTGATTTTATTAAATTAGGCATAGGTAGACTTTAGAATTTCATGAGGCTTACGTGGACAATGGATTCTCCACTGCCGGTCATGTTCCCTTTCGGGCCGTGACAACATGGTCGGGAAGGTTTTCATTTTAAACCAAGAGCCGTTTTACATATATTTCCTCATAGAGGAATCCATTTAGAAAAATGCATACTTAACATCCATTTGTAGAAAAGTGAATCCCTTAACACCAACAAAAGCAAGTAACATTCTCCATGGCTTCCAACCCTAGCCTACCGGTGCAAAAGTTACATCATAATCAATTCATTCTTGTTGATTATAACCTTGTGAAACCAATCTTGCTTTGTCGACTTTTCCAACTTCATCCTGCTGTTTCTAAACACCCATTTTGTTCTGAATGATGGCCTTCCCCTTAGGCTTTTCAATAAGCGCCCAGGCCTTACTTTCTCAAATGGATCCTAGTCTTGCATAGCATCTACCCAACTTTGATCATTCAAATCATCTTCAATACATTCAAGCTTGATGGTGGAGATGAAAAATAGTTTGACATATTTCTAATGAAGGAATCTGTTTCTAATACCTTAGAAATGTTGCCAAAAGCTTTGTTATGAGAAACGAGTTTTAAGTTAGAGAAACTCCTTCATAGTTTCTATGGCCTTGAAATTCAGCTTCTCTTTCATTTTAGATTGCTCTTCTTCATGCTCTAGTAAATACCCACTTTGAAGTTTAAGCCCCAGCCAGCTTTCTAAAGAATCCTTATTCTGGAGCTTACTTTCTAAGGTCTTAGCTTCCATTTGCTTACTTGGATGAAGAATTCCCTTAACTTTAGCTTCCTAAATGTTCTCTTTCTAACTCTTGAAGACCATCAACAAAAGTCCTCTCTTAAGCTTTTGAACTCACGCTGAGTAACCTCTTCAATACATAGTGTAACACCCTCCTAATTACCACATTCTACTCTAAGTATTGACATAGTAATTAGTAGATTATTATTGACATTCATATTCCTCTCTATATGCAGTCGGTAGATATAATGCAATAAAGTACTTTAGACAATATATGTTTCAAAGCGGGCTTCCATACATAACATCACTTATAAGTCTACAATATGTACATCATACTCACAACCAATCGGCTTACTTCTATTCTCAGCGAGTGATCCCATATCAAAAGGATCTGTCAACATCCAAAACCTAGCGTGTCAGGGTCCCGCCAACAAAACACATATAGATACAAAGTAACCCTGGAAACAAATAGTACATCAGCCGGAGGATGGAAGTACTAATGCTATACTACTACTATGCACAAGACAAAAATCCGAGGCCTCTTGTCCTTCTAAGGAAGCCATTGGCCATCGCACTATAGCTGTGCCGATGCTGGTCAGGACCCTCAATGTGTTCAAGTCTGAGGATGATGACTCAAAGGGAGTGTGACATCTGCGGAAGAGTTGCTCCTGGAGCAGGTGGATATCAAATACATCATGCTATGCCATATGGAGAGCCACACCGTCATAAGGGAAAAATCTGGTTAAACTTTGGAAATAAAAACGACGCACTCGAAGGAGTGGCCAAAAAACACATATATATTTAAAATGAGAGTAACCTACACCATACAAGGAGTCAAAAAGGGTTAGGTTTAACCGCCACACCAATTGTGGCGAATCAAGGAAAAATACCAATGATGGCATATGCTAAATCTAAGTAATACAAGTACATACAACTACAGTGGTCAAGAATACTATAAAATTCTCAAGGACTAGTTCCCACAGTATATAACAGATAATGAGTTCATTCATATAAAACATCCATACACAAGTTATAGGCATCAATACTAAAACAATGGAAATCATGGGAATTTACAATGTCACCAATAGGAATAAGTCATGTACTATTATTTGGAACCATAAGCTCAATTCCATATATTTTCCATCGTTCATTAACATAAGTCAAATGTAACACCCCAATTTTTACTTGGAAGTTTATTGTTTAGAAATTATCGAATTACCCTAGGTAATTTTTCATATAATTCGAGATCTACAATCCTCAATAAAGGAATATAACACTAGAAGAAAGGTTAGGAGCAATTCTGTTGAGAGTTGCAGTATTTTTTGGACGTGTAATGAGTTAAAATGCCCCTAAGGTTATTTTACTCAAGAAATTAGGATTGTGGGGGCTGCACCCGTCCTTAAGGGATGTTTTGATGATAATAAGGGATTGTTTGTGTTATGTGTATTAATAAGAGTAGGAGAATCCTAATTTCCTAGTTTTCGACGCCTTAAATGACTCAAAACGCCCATGCGACTTTTTAATTCCTTAATCTTATGCGAGGTTTAGCCCGAACTCACCAACATGTTTTAGAACATGTTTTTAAGCTATGATTAATGATTATTTAAGCTCGGGTAGTCTCGGTAAATTTTTAAGTAAAATTACCATTTTGTCCCGTCTTTGTGTAGTTTACGAATTTTCAGATTTTTGATTCGGATAGCAAAACTTAAGCAATATTAGGCTTAATTTAAAGGTTATTAGATTCTAATTATTAATCTAGAGTCAAAATTATTTATTTATATTGATTACAACTTAAAATTGCTTAAAAACACCCAAATTGCTTACTAATTCACCTAAGCCTTAATTGCAAATTCTCAATTGGAAAGATACCTTACCTACACCTAAATAATACATGGAACACACAAATTTCTCTCTTCCATGGGCTGCAAATGGCTGAAATAATGGAGCCATAATGCATCAATATTGCCAAAATAATGCACTAAAACAAAATGCCAAAAATGTCACCATGAAACATAATTCCCTAAAATTAATACAACTTGTCTTGAATCCATGTTTTCCTCCTTTTCTCCCTTTGAAATTCTGCCATGCTTCCTTCTCCTCCCTTTGTCCATTTATGGCCAAAATCTCTATAAATAGGCATGCTTGAATGTGTTAGAGGCCTTAGTTCATAACTTAGATAATTCTAGTTTTTAGAAGCACCAAAAGCTTTCTTTCTTCCTTCTCTTGCTCGACTTCTTCTCTCCATTTAAAAGAGATTTTCTTTCATTTCACTCAAGGAAACCAAGTTTCTTTGTAACACTTTAATTACCACATTTACTCAAGTATGGACATAGTAATTAGCAGAGTATTACTAGCGTTCCTAATCTATCTAGTCGAAATAAAGTAATGATAAGAAAGTCGCAATACATTTGTTACCATAATAAACTTTACATATAAGGACATCATGTCACAGCTACTGGATGTACATCATAAGGATAGGAACCAACAAAAAGACCCCAAGAAGTACAAAACTCAGTGTAAACGAGGCTAATCCTCCTGAAGCTTGACAACTGAACCTGCCAATCAACTCAGTCTGACAAAATAGAGACACTAATAGAGAAAAGGAAACCAAAAAATACATCAGTGGAGGAGGTAGAATCCTAACGCTACACTAGACTCAGACACGTCGGCTACCATGATGACTCGCCCCTTCCCTCTTTACAGGATCGTTGGCCATTTGCGATGGCCTCTCCTCCGTCCTGAGCATTTGGGCCCTTAGAGGGGTCCGAGTTAGGAAGAGAGGACGAAGGTGCCGGTGCGCCCGCGGGTTCATATGTGGGGAAGAGGACCTCGAACACGGCGGATGTGCCATGTGAGAGCCATACCTCACAAGGAAAGTGGGTTGAAGTCGGAGCAAAGAATAGAAGTACTAAAAGATCGGTCAAAGAACATATATATACGTAACGTAGAGTACCCGATGGCAATATAGAACCAGTAGGGCCGGGCCATACTGCCATACCCATCTTGGGAGAGTCAAAGGAAGAACACCAAGGAGAACCCCAATCTGCCGATCTAAACCATACAATATATACAACTATACGGGTGAGAATAATGTAAAATTCTCAGTAGGGTAGTTCCCACGTGCTACACATAATACAAGTAATAGCTTCATGCATATAACATATTCATATATGAGTCATGGAAATTTAAATTAACAATACAATGATAACTCATTTACGATTCAGCTCAGTGCCACATGTCTTTTCAATTCATAAACATAGGGAGACTTAGTTTCACATAGAGTCACTTCATTATTTAACAACTCCATATAGGACAATAGACTGCTAGGACAGGAGCTTATTCCTATCCGTGATCATCGGACTTCATTTTTTTCCATTTTCTGATCACACACAGCTTTATAATACACCTGAAAGGAGGAATTGACCTTAATGACTAACTTTACTCTTTGCTCTAGTTCCTTAATCATGCTTTGAAAATACTTAGTGAAATTATGAGCCATTTTTTTTTTTAAACATAATTGAAACGTTAGCCGCTACGTGAATGATTTAGCAAAATTTAAAAGACACATAGGAATTTACAAACATCACATCATAATATATTGGCTCCATCATACAATATCCATAATTACATATCATATAGATATTTTGCCTACCAACAGAATAAGACTAAGTGTAGGCAATCTAATAAAACATAAAATATATGGATGGAAGGACATCCATGAATGGCACCTAGTAATAACATTCTAGGGTAGGAAAATAGCATATATTTTAAACAATTGCTTTAACTAACCAATATCCCAGTCCCATGTTGAGCTAAACTTTCAATGTGATATTTCATGAAATTGCTTCCTTTTATTTAAGATTAAAGCAAACAGATGCTAAAACTTATAAAATAAATTTAGAGGGTATCTCACCTCATGATGCATTGTGTCATCATCATTGTCCCCAGGAACCTCGGGTTATTATGAATAGTGAGCATGCTAAGATTGATTTATTAAGTTCAAAAATATACTTTACCGAGGTTCGTCCTTTTAATCATGCGTTATAATGCATCATAAACTTAGCATGTCATGTTTATAATGAACTTTTCCTTTCATATATAATAACATAGTTATGCATAAAATCACATCATATTCCTCATCATCATTTCATAATACTATGCATAGCAAGAATATCATATCTCATCATCATCTCATAAAAAATACTATGCATAGTAGAACATCATATTCACATAATGCATTTACTTAGTTTCTTAGGTGACTTAAAGTTACTTTCATTATCATTTTCCTGGGCCACCCTATGCTCCACCCTTTTGGGAATAATCTAGGTTATGAGCTCATACCTTGCTAGTCGTTACTTAAGCACATACTTATCCCTTTTGATAATAAAAATTCCGCTCTTACCCTTTTAGAGAAACAGACTATGGGCAAGAATCACCTTTTCACCGCCTATAGTTTTTATCGGGTCAAGATCATTTTCTCATATATTTTGAGTCACCTTTAAGTCTTTGCATGTTATATCATAATACAATTCTTCATTCATAATCATCATAACATTTTCTCATTTATAGTCTTATGCCGAAGATATATACTAACTTAATTATGCATCTTGGAGATTCCCAGGAAAGAGAGGTGGGTCACAATGAACACGCTAAATACCAAATTTTTCCTTAGCGAATCTTTCCAAATTGCACTCTAAGAGGATACACTTTCTTCCAGGAGAATATGTCTTTATTTCATGCATAAGTTTTCATTGTTTGCAACACAACTATAACATACAAACCAGGGAAGCAATCAATTACACCAAATTCTTAATAAGCATCAAATCACATTTTAAGTACACATAAATTACTAGCTTCCCATAAAATTCTTACAAAGTTTTAAAACTCTTTTAAACTAATCCTTTTTGTTAAACTTGAAAGAAGTCATAGGACTTTAGGCCTAAATTAACCATGGGACCGATTTATAACTTGAAAGAATGTTCATAATTAAATCTTTCACTTAAGATAAAAGGAGCAAGTCTTGAGCTTTAGAGATTTAGGTGACATCTTTGAATTATTACCATGCTATGCAACCTTATTTTAATCTTATCTTTATAAGGTGATAGCTTAGAATTATAAACATGATATGCAATTCAATTTCTTTATCTTTAAGATTTAAGGTGATAACTGAAAATTAAACATGATGCAAGAACTTGTAATATAAACATGATGCAAGAAACTTGGAGCGCGTAAATCATGTGACCAGGAAGAGGGAGAAGAATCTTAAGTAATCCAGCGCCCTGAACGCATAGTGATCTTATGAAGAATTTAATTACATTTTAAGCTCCAATTCTCAAATTCTAAAGAATAAATTCTTTAACTCCAATTATCTCATTCTTTGTTATGATTCATAAGCAAGTCTTTGAGCTCTAGGATTTTTAGGTGATGACATAAAATAAACATGCCATGCATTGACTCTTTTAGCCATTATAAATAAAGTGAGGATAAAATAAACATGAGATGCAACTTCTTTATTATCTTTAGAGATTAAGTGACAACTTGAAATTTAAACATGAAATGCAAGCTTGGAAATTTAAACATGAATATGCAAGTTCATTTATTCATTCTTAGAATTTAGTGATGACATAGAAATAACATGGTTATGCAAGGCATAAACTTATACATGGATGCAAGTTCATTTTATTTCTTTACTAGAGTTTTCTCCAAGACTTTAAAGAGAAATATAAAATTAACCCAATATATATCTTAGCAAGACAAGTGAAAATACATCTTTCAAGTTCTAAACTCAAGATCATAAAAACATCATAAAAATATTATTCTTTAAAGTTTTGCATCAAGTTGAACTTTCAGCTTTAGAGGCCTAACTTGTGATGGATTCACAACCAACCCTCAAGGTCCTCATCATCAAGCCATCATCTTAGTCCCACCTAGGCCATATGGCTGAATTGTTCAAAGAAAAAGGAAGAAGAAAACCAAATGGAAATACTTGGAGAATCCATGAAATCATCATTTTTGAACTGAACAACATTAGAAGCACAATAAATAAAACAACTCCACTGCAATTCCTGATTTGAAGAAAGGAAAGAACTTGGTTCTGAGTAAATGAAAGAAATATTTCTTTAAACTGAAGAGAATTCAGCCAAAGGAGGAGGAAATGTAGCTTTTGTGCTCCTAAAACTAGAATTGTGAATATTAATAAGCATCAAATATCTTCAATATGCCTATTTAAAAGATTTTGCAGCTCATAAATGGACAAAGGAAGGAAAGAAATCTAAACCAAAAATTAGAGAAAAAAATAATAAGGAAGAAAAATCATTTTGTTTGGTGGCTTAAAACATGGAATCATATTTCCATGTTTTCATGATCTTTGTTTTCATTCTTTGGATTTTTGTGTAATAATTTTCTGACTATTACTCAATAATTTCGTGCATTACAGCCTTGTGGAAGAGGATTTTGTGTGTTCCATGTATTTTTTAGGTGTAGGCAAGGTATTCATGCAATTTAGAGAATTTACGTTAAGGGTTTAAGTGAATTACTAAGCAATTTGGGTGTTTTAAGCAATTTTAGGTTCTAATTATCTTAAATAAATAATTTTGACTTAGATTAGTAATTAGAATTTAATAAGCTTTAATTTGAGCCTAATATTGTTTAGGTTTCGTTAGACAAATCGAAATCTTCAAAATCCAAACTGATAAGAGACCTGGGCAAAATGGTCATTTCGTCTAAAAAACTGTCATGGCCATTCCAATTAACCAATGGCCAATCATAGCTTAAAAACACCTTTTAAAATATTTTAGTGAGGTTCGGGTCTAAGCGGCACGCAAATCGAAGTTCAAAGAACCTTAGGGCGTTTTGGTCATTTTACATGTAAATAAAATTGGGGTTTGCAATATTTGCACGAATTGCTCCTAACTTTTCTTCTAACGTTATATTCCTTTATTAAGGATTGTTTGGTCTAAATTTTATATAATATTTACCTACCGTAATTCTAATTCCTAATGACAGGAAAATTACAATAAAAGGGACATCCAATAAATTTGGGCGTAACACTATGCCAGCCCCAATATGTTTACGACTTATAAACTTTCTAGGGAAGTCCTTATTTTTGCCTTCCCTTTATATCCCCTCTAAGCCTTGTTTCTTTTTTCCCATATGATCAAATATAGAGGAATAGAAATATACAATACTATATTAACCTTCTCTACATAACTAAGTTATGACTTCTCTCTTTTCTCAAGGTCATGATTACCTTACCATTGGGTATTCAATTATATCATGGATTCATGAATAAGGAATAAAATGGTTCTATGCATTCATATACCATATACTTGGGATAGGCATCATATATTCACAAAATTTCAGCTCCACTTTCACATTCCAGCACCTTGCCAGTTTCTGGTTCAAGTTTAACATTTAATTGCTACATCCAAAAACCATTCCAAGAGCCACAAAAATTCTTGGTGACACTTCAATGTGTCAAGAATATCCTGAAAATTTCAGGGCAATCAGAGTTTTATAACCACTTCAATAAATAGGTAATCTTGTGGCGATGCACATAATTCATAGTCCAAACTTGTGTTCTCAGAATATTTGACCCTAGAATTCTAATGGAATCAAGGTACAAGAAAATTCAGAGGTATTTTAACATGTTATTAGTCTTGTGTAAAAATTTCAGGAGCTATCTCAATCAATTGCTATGATTAAAAATTCGGGCAAGTTTGTTAATTCCTCAACACTTCAGCAATAGCAGCTTACAATTCCGGTTCCTTATTTTTTTGAGGCATCAAACCTTAGAATTAACCCCTAAGAAAATTCGTGTATTTAGTTTAAGAGGTTAGCTACAACATATAATTTTCATGGCTCATGAAACCACCCACAAAATTCCCAGAAAATTCGTGAAAAGTTCTAATTTATAGGATCAAAATCAACCGCACCCTAGTTCCAATTTCACTTGAGAGAAAACCCTTTTAAAACCATCCAAACACAACACAAAAATTCATACATCAATATCAATATGTTAAGCATCAATATCATCAAAATTTTTCGAAATTAGGAAAGTGAAAGAATGAATTCCAAACAAAAAGGAAGCAGAAAACCTACTCTTGGAGATTCAGCAAGTTTCCTATCTCTAGCTTGCTTCAAGGTGGAATTTCTTCACAACCAACTCCCCACAACTTCAAATCCTCCTCTAATCAGTGATGGATGTGCAAGAAGGATGAGGTTTTGGAATTCTATTCGGTTAGACTTATAGATATGGAGGTGTAGAGACTTTAGTGAAGAAAGGCTTAGGTTTTGATGACTTAGGGTTTTTGTAACTTGGAAGCAAGATGGAGGCTTGCTATAGGAAACCCTGCTGTCTCTTCCTCTCCTTGCTAGCGAAATGTTTGCTTGCTGGGGAGAAGTTGCCAAGTGTTTATATGAGTCACCATTCATTAAAGCATGTTTTGTGATAACTCATGCTACTAGAAAGCCAAGTGGATGGCTAGGATTTGATCTTGGAATCCAAGATCAAATCTTGGCCTTCCATTGTTTTTTAGAATAATAATATCAATTATTAATCATTTACAGAATGTCTAATGTCTGTAAAAAAAATCACACCCAAATCTCACTAAACGGGTAAACGTCGTAATCTGACTAACCAATATTACCTTAAATTTAATTCTAGGTATAAAATTATCATTCCCATACATCCCTAATCTTATTCTCATATTTTCTTAACTTCGGGTACCTCTGTTCCAAATCGCCCGTTTTGGTGCTCCATCGGCCCTGTGGCCCGCAAAGTACTATTCACTTTTTTTTTTTTTTTGTGCTCCTTCATGGAGTCATTCTCATCACAATTGTTCCTGTCAGAACTTCGATATTTCCATTCACCATTCCCTAATTAATTTCTGAAAGAGGAGAAAAACTAGGATGTTACACTCTTCCTTTCCTTCAAATAAAATCAAGTAGGGTGTTGTTTCTAAGTTCATTATGCTATGACAAGTTATGTTTCTAACTCAAAAATGTTGAATCAATGAACCTTTGCTATGGCTTTTTTTAATTCAGTTTTCTTCCTTCTTTCTTTTGGTTATTCGTCCTTATGGCCAAGATTATGATGAGACCATGGTTTGATGATGAGGTTCTTGAGTGTTGGTTGCAAAGCCTTCACAAGTTAAATCTCTAAAACTTGAAGGTTTCACTAGTTTTTAAAGCTTTATAATTTTGATTTTTCTTTCTTATTTTTCTTTAATGGTTTTGGCCAAATGGCCTAGAAGGAATGAAATGATGGCTTGATGATGAGGACCTTGAGTATGGGTTGTAAATCCATCACAAGTTAGGCCTCTAAAGCTTGAAAATTCCACTTGCTGCAAAACTTTAAAGAATGAGGTTTTTATGATGTAAAAACAAGATCTTGAGTTTAGAACTTGAAAATGTATTTTTCACTTTGTCTTGCTAAGATATATATATTGGGTTGAAATTATATGTCTCTAAAAGTCTTGGAGGAGCTCTAGTAAAGAAATAAAATGAACTTGCATCCATGTTTAAGTTTATGCCTTGCATATCATGTTTACTTTTAATGTCATCACTGACTTCTCAAGAATAAATAAATGAACTTGCATTTCTCATGTTTAAATTCCAAGATTGCATTTCATGTTTATGTTTCAAGTTGTCACTTAATCTCCAAGATAATAAAGAGGATGCATCTCATATTTATTTTATGCTCTCACTTTATTTTATAATGGCTAAAAGAATCAATGCATGACATGTTTATTTTATGTCATCGCCTAAAGATCCTAGAGCTCAAAGACTTGCCCAAGTATCACAAGCAAAGTTGGAACCATGGTAATAAGAACTCTAAAGCTCACTTTCAAGTTCCTTAAGATTATTGGAGTCAAAGAATTCATTCTTTAAGAAGTCTTGAGTGTGGAGCTTAATAAGATGTAATAAGAATTCTCTTCTCTCCTTCAGGCGTTGCGGATTACCGCCGCTTGGTTTCTTATTTTTCTTTTATTAAGATTCTTTTCTCTCTCCACTAGTCCAGTGGACTACCACCGCTCCAGTTTCTTATTTATTTCAAGCACTTGCATCATGTTTAAATTTTAAGTTTTGCATATCATGTTTATATTTCCAAGTTATCACCTTATAAAGACAAGATTAAAATGAGGTTGCATAGCATGTTTATGATTCTAGTATCACCTAAATCTCTAAAGCTCAAGACCTCTCCTCTTTTATCTTAAGTGAAAATTTTAATCATGAAGATTCTTTTATGTATAAATCGGCCTCATGATTAAGGTAGGCCTAAAGTGATTTTAAATAAGCTACTGATTTAGTTTAAAATTTCTTTCAAGAGTAACAAAAAGAATTAGTTTTTAAAGAGTTTTAAGGCTTTGCAAAGATTTTACGTGAAACTAGTATCTTACATGTACTTAAAATGTGATTTTAAGCAATTATGTGAGGTTCATGATTCAACCACTGATCTAAGTTTAGTACTACTGTATGATGATGGTTTAATATGTTTGAAGTTGTGATAATCATGGTTTATTGTGAAGGGAACGATTCTATGCATGTTAAATAAAATAGCTTCCAAGAAAAATCGTAAAAGCAAGATTTCTAGAACTCTAGAGAATGAAATTTATGCGTTCTGTCCAGAAACTTTAGCAGCCCTAAGAACCAGGTTCTATTATGTTTAGATAAGGGAGAATGATTCATAATTGGCTTAGTTTAATTTTAGCACCATAAAAAAAGCCGGTAACGAGAAAGGGTTAAAAATGTAACTTCTAGCACACCATGAAGCCTTAAATATAACTTGCTGCCTATGCTGTCCCATATAGTTTAATAATGTTCTTAAGGCTTATAATTAATGGTAATGATGATAATGAATCCTTTAGATGCATGATTAATTAGTTTTATAATTGAGGTTACCCGATTCTAAAGTTTCGGTTGTTTAAGAAATTTTTAAGAATTTATGATGGTGGTTCTTTTTTTATTTTTGAAATGATAAGTCTATGTAGTGATTTGATGCTTATTAAGTATTTGATATCATTGAATGATTCCCGGCTTGCATGTTATAGTTGCTGTTGCAAACAATGAGAATGTTTATGCATCCTTATGATTATGAATTGAGAGTTGTATTATGATATAACATGCAAAGATTTAATGGTGACTTAAATTTATATAAGAAAATGATCCTTTGGACCCATCAGACTATAGGTGGTGAAAATGTGATTCTTGCTCCTAGCCCATTCTCTCAAAAGGGTAGAGTTTGGATTTTAACTTATCAAAGGGATAAGTATATGCTAGTGACGACTAGTAAGGTATGAGCTCATAATCTAGATTACTTCCAAAAGGGTGGAGTATAGGGTGGCCCAGGAAAATGATGATGAAAGTAACTTTAAGTCACCTAAGAAACTAAGTAAATGAATTATGTGAATATGATGTTCTGCTATACATAGTATTTATGAGATGATGATGAGAAATATGATGTTCTAGTATGTATAGTATTATGAAATGATGATGAGGAATATGATGTGGTTTTACGCATAACTATGTTATTATATATGAAAGGAAAAGTTCATTATAAACATGACATGCTAAGTTTATGATGCATTATAAGACGCATGATTAAAATCGACGATCTCTCTGGAAGTATATTTTCGAACTTAATAAATCAATCTTAGCATGCTCACTATTTCATAATAACCCTAGGTTCCTGAAGGACGATGATGATGACACGATGCATATGAGGTGAGTACCCTACTGAGATTCTTTATAAGTTTCTCACTCCCTCTTCTTTTCTTTCCATCTCGTCTTCAGAAGTTTAATGTGATATTCGTGATTCCCGTTGATGCTCTCACCTGGTAGATGTACTTGATCTGGTGAACCAGCTTATTATCCTTAAGGAATGTATCACTAAACTTTGCACGTGAGCTTGGATATCTATTCCTATCTCTGAGTGTTATTAGTAGGTGCTGTTAATGGATATTTTTCCAACCATATACTATTTATGTTGGTTTGATTGCCTACACTAGCTTAACTCTTGGTAGGCAAAATATCTATCTTTAAGTAATTATGGATGTTATATGATGGAGCCAATGTGATGTTATGTGATATATTTAAATTCTAATATGTCTTTTTATATTCCGCTGAATCGTTCACATTATGCGTGTTCACGTTTTCAATTATGTTTTAAAAAAATGGCTCGTAATTTCACTAAGTATTTTCAAAATATGATTAAAAGAACTGAAGCAAAGAGTAAAATCTAGTAATTAATTAGATACAACCTAGGTGTATTGGGTTAATTATTAGGGTGTTAGAGGGAAGGCTTAATTACACATAAAGATATATCTGCATTTGATAATTCCATAAAGGATAATAGACTGCTAGGACATTAAACTATCTCCTATCATCTGACTTCATTTTTTTCCATTTCGAATCACACACAGTTTTACTCCTAGCTGATACGTTTACCGACTCATAAAATTTTCCAGGGCTACTTTTGCCTTTCTCTCATGCCATCTAAGCCTTGTCTGTTTTCTCCATATGTTCAAACATGCCCTAGTGAATTGTATAAATTCTTTTCATATAAGTATATCAAGTACTTTTCTTTCCCCAAGGCATGCATAAACCATATATATGCATTCATGCACAATGTGATCCTTATTCTTTTCTCATAAATCAATCATTAGAGTTCATAGTATGCATTCATTCACATCCTAGTTGAATTACAAGTCATTATAATACTAAATCAACATTTGTAATCCAATTTAGCATATCGGTAGAACTTGAACTTAAGAGGAAAATTTATTTTACACCTGGTCGATTCAAGAGCCACAAAAATTCTCCTTGACACTTCAATGTGTCTAGGAGGCCCTGAAAATTTCAAAATTCCTAAGCCTCTAACTCCTTCAGGAAAATGTACAAATTTAGTGGTCAGGGCCACCAATTCACATATCAGACGTAGTTCTCATAATTTTTAACCCTAGCAATGATTGAATCAATGCATAATAAAATTTACAGTGATACTTCATATGTTATTAACTTCAATCTTATTGCTTCAGTTTCAATAATCAAGACGTCATCAATCTCATTTTGTTTTTGATTTTTTTGAGGAAGTAAACCTTAAAATCAACACCCAAGAAAATTCATGTAGTTATTTTAAGATGTTAACTCCAACATATAATTTTTATAGCTCATGAAACTACCTATAACTATACCAAAAAATTCGTACATAACTACGCTTTAAGGAAAGCCAAAAATCCAGGAACCTAGTCAAGATTTCCTTTAACAACAATCATACTCTAACACCACCCAAACCCACAACCAAAATTAATACATCAATATCAACATAATATCATCCCACATAACTAGAAATTTTGGGTTTGGCTCCATCAAAACACATCAGAATAAATTTGACGAGAAAAAGCAATTAAAACCCTACTTTTAGCAACTTTGTGGATCTTTGGCTCCAAGATGACCAAGCTTGAATCCTTCCACTCTAAAGCTCCCAAACCAACTTCAAACCCTTCTTAAATCAGTGAGGTGAGGTAACAAGACAAGGTTTGATGAGAAATAGGGATTTTGTTCGGTTAGATTTGTAAAGATCAAGGTGTAGAACAAGTTTAATGAAGGAACTTTGAGGTTTCAACAACTCTAGGCTAGTGTTTTTGGGCTTAGAACTCAAGATCAAGCTCTTGAAGATTAAAATGCTGGCCGAGATGGGTTTCTAGCTTGGAGAAGAAGTTTGTGACTTGGTTTTTATTTAATGCATGAAGATATTATGTGATAAAGCAATCATTTGCGTAATAAAGCAAAATGGATGGCTAACCTTATTCTGATGTTTTCCTAATTTCGGGCACCTCCGAGTCCCAACTCGAGGTTTTGGCTCTACGACGTGCTGGAGGGCCTGGAACATATCATCTCCTTTTTTTTTTTATGCTTGATCATAGGGTCGTTCTCATCACAACTACGTCTATTAGAATCTTAATATTCCCATTAACCATTCCTCCATCAATTTCTAAAGAAAAGAACAAGGATGTTACATTACCACCCATCTTAATAAAAATTTTGTACTCAAAATTCTTTACCTAAACAATTCCTTATAATCTTTCTTCGTAGTTGACTTTAACTCCCATGTGAAATCTTCATTCCCTGGCCCACCCGAAGCTACTTTTACTAGTTGCATCCAATTATTCCTCAATTGCCTAACTCTCTACCCACGATCTGAGCGGGAGGCGTTTGAACGTTAAATCATTCCGTAACTATATAGATTCGGTTCAATGACAGAGTTTGGGTTTGGGTGATACATTATGAGTTAAGATACATGGAAGACATCATGAAGATTGGACAAAGGCGGGGGTAGGGCTATTGATAAGCAGCTGACCCATTTGGGAAGCTTCGAATAATTCCCTAGTACTAACCTACCAAAATTCGCATCCGCTTCTAGCATATAGGTGGAAGCCACCTTTTGAATCCTCCCTGAGGGAGAACTAAGAAAATCCTTTCCATTGCCTTGATCCACTCTTTGCTTTACAAAGGTTAAAAGCTCCTCCAAAGGCTGGGGGTTTGCCTTTCTAAATTCAGCAAATTTCTGTATTCCCCATCCACTTAATTTCCTTCCGGGCTGCAACTGGGTTCCGCTCCTCATTGCCTTCTATCTTTCCATCATTCGATTAGCAATTGCAGCTTGTTCTCTTATTGCCATGGCCATCTCACAAAGGTATTCATCATTTCTGCGTCATTCCCGCTCCGCTCCTAGTTTGCCATTTGAAGTCATTGATTCCTATCACACAAAACAAAATATTGAGTTGATTAGGCTCAATACCAAGCTAAGTATGGCTGTAACCACAACATTCCTAACCCAGGTCATAAACACATATAAGCATATATACATCATAATGCATGACAATTCCTACGGACATAATCGGTCCAATCTTCAAGCTTAGGCATAGTCCCTCTACCATAATGTAACACCTTCCTAATTACCACATTCTATTCGAGTATTAACATAGTAATTAGCATAGTATTATTGACGTTCATATTCTATACTAGTCGAGATATAAAGCAATAAAGTACTTTAGACAATATATGTTTCAAAGGTTGTCTTCTAATACATAACATTAGTTATAAGTCTACAATATATACATCATACTCACAACAACCGGCTAACTCCTAATCTAGTCAGGGAACCCATATCAAAAGGACTAGTCAACATCCAAAACCTAGCCTGCTCTAGTATCCGGTCCAACAAAAACACATATAGATACAAACGGACCTAGAAACGAATAATAATACATCAGTCCGCTGGCTTGGAAAGTACTAACACTATACTACTACTATGCATAAGACAAAAATCCCTAAAGACGTCGCGTCCTCCTATAGGAAGCCATTGGCCATCGGTATGATAGCCTCACCCCGCCAGGGCGTCAGGACCCTGATTGGTCCGAGTCTGAGGATGATGATGAAGGCGGGTGCATCTTGCGAGGGTGTGCGGGTGAAGAGGAAGGGATCAAATACATCAGGGTGTGCCATATGGAGAGGCACACCATCGTAGGGGAAAGCGGGGTCAAACTCCATAGTAAAAACTGACGCACTAAAGGAGCGGCCAAAAAACACATCCACACGAACTGGAGAGTAACCTACGGCATACAAGGAGTCAAGGGCCGATCATACGCCATACTCGTTGTGCGAATCAAGGAAGAATACCAATGACAACATCTATTAAATCTGAGTAATACAAGTACATACAACTGGAGGGTGAGAATACTATAAAATTCTCAGAGGTAGTTCCCTCAGACTATACAATATATAGATAATGAATTCATTCATATAAAACATCCATACACAAGTTATAGGCATCAATGCTAAAATATGTAAATCATGCAAATTTAGAATGTCACCACCTAATAAGTCATGTACTATTATTTGGAACCATAAGCCTAATTCCATGTATTTTCCTCCATTTATTAACATAGGGAAGGATTAATTCCACATAAAGATATATCTGCATTTGATAATTCCACAAAGGACAATAAACTGCTAGGACATGAGCTTATTTATCCGTGATCATTGGACTTCATTTTTTTCCATTTCCAAATCACTCATAGTTCTACTCCTAGCCGATACATCTACCGACTCATAAAATTTTTCTGGAAATCCTTACTCTTGCCTTCCTCTTATCCCATAAGCCTTGTCCCTTTTTCCCCATATGTTCAAACATGCCCTAGTGAAATGTATAAATTCTCTTTTCTCATATAAGTATATCAAGTACTTTTCTCTTTCCCCAAGGCATGCATAAACCATATATATGCATTCATGCACAATGTAATCCTTATTCTTTTCTCATAAATCAATCATTAGAGTTCATAGTATGCATTCATTCACATCCTAGTTGAATTACAAGTCATTATAGTACTAAATCAACATTTGTAATTCAGCTTCAACATATCTAGGAGAATTTGTCCTTAAGTAGAAAAATTTATTTGCCCTACACCTAGTTGATTCAAAGGGCCATAGAAATTCTCCATGACACTCCAATGTGTCTAGGAGGCCCTAAAATTTCAAAACAAATAGAGCACTCTAACTCCTTCAGCAAAATGTACAAATTTAGTGGTTAGGGGCCACCAATTCACAAATCAGACCAAGAGCTTCATAATTTTTAACCCTAGCAAATGATTGAATCAATGCACGAAAAAATTATGGTGATACTTCAATATGTTGTTAACTTCTTGTAAAAATGTCAAGGGCTATTTCAATCATTTTCTATGGTAATAAATTTGGACAATCTTATTGCTTCATTTTCAACAATCAAGACAGCATTAGTCTCATTTCGGTTTTTAATTTTTTTGAGGTAGTAAACCTTAAAATCAACACCCAAGAAAATTCATGTAGTTATTTTAAGATGTTAACTCCAACATATAATTTTTATAGCTCATGAAACTACCATACTGTACCAAATATTTGTGCATAACTACGCTTGCAGTAAAGCCAAAAATCCAGCAACCTAGTCAAGATTTCCTTTAACAACAATCATACTCTAACAACCCAAATCCACTACCAAAATTAATACTTCAATATCAACATAATATCATCCACATAACCAGAAATTTTGGGCTTGGCTCTATCAAAACACATCAGAATAAATTTGACAAGAAAAAGAAATTAAAACCCTACTTTTAGCAACTTAGTGGATCTTTGGCTCCAAGATGATCCAGCTTGAATCCTTCCACTCCAAAGCTCCCAAACCAACTTCAAACCCTTCTTAAATTAGTGAGGTGTGAGGTAACAAGACAAGGTTTGATGAAGAATAGAGATTTTGTTCGGTTAGATTTTTAGAGATCAAGGTGTAGAACAAGTTTAATCAAGGAACTTTGAGGTTTCAACAACTCTAGGCTAGTGTTTTTGGGCTTAGAACTCAAGATCAAGCTCTTGAAGATGAAAATGGTGGCTGCTCTTCTCTTTCCTTGTTGGCCGAGATAGGTTTCTAGCTTGAGAGAAGAAGTTTGTGACTTGGTTTCTTTATATTTAATGCATGAAGATATTATGTGATAAAGCAATCATTTGTGTAATAAAGCAAAATGGATGGCTAAGATTTAATCTTGGATTCCAAGATTAAATCTTGGCCTTCCACATGTCCTAAATGGATAGATATTATCCATTGGTGATGATGGAAATATCTTTTGGTGTTAAAAATTACACTCCAAAATTTTCCCGAGGCAAAAACCATACCTGATAAAATCAATATTACCCGAAAATTAATTCTAAGCATAAAATTTTCATTTCTAACTATTTCTAACCTTATTCCCATGTTTTCCTAATTTCAGGCACTTTGTCCAAATCTCAAGTTTCGGCTTAATTTTACGAGCCTGTAGGGCCCACATAACACTATTCATCTTTTTTTTCTCTTTTTTTTTTGTGCTCGATCATAGGGTGGTTCTCATCACAAATACGTTTGTCAGAATCTTAATATTCTTATTAACCATTCCTCCATCAATTTTTAAAGAAAAGAACTAGGATGTTACATTACCACCCACTTTAATAAAAATTTTGTACTCAAAATTTCGTACCTGAAACAATTCTGGATAATCTTTCTTCATGGTTGACTCTAACTCCCATGTGAAATCTTCATTCCTAGCCCACCCCAAGCTACTTTTACTAGCGCATCTATTTATTCCTCAATTGCCTAACTTTTCTATCCACGATTCTTAGCGTGAGGCGTTGAAACGTTAAATCATCCCGTAATTGTATAGATTCGGGTTCAATGATATGGTTGGGTCTGGGTGATACATTCTAAGTTGAGATACATGGAAGACATCTTGAAGATTGGATAAAGGTGGGGGTAGGGTTATTTGATATGCAGTTGACCCAATCCATCGATGGATTTGAAAAGGGCTTATAAACCTAGGTGATAACTTTTTGACCTTTAAAGCTCTACCTACTCCCATAGTGGGTGTGACCTTCAGGAATACGTGTTCTCCCTCTTAAACTCTAAAGGCTTCCTTCTGTTATTTGCATAGCTCTTTTGACGACTCGCACGCGAGGATTTTATCCTTGATTTCTGGATTTGTTCGTTGCGATTAACTAGATCGAGTGCTAACAATCCTGCTTCCCAAATCGTACCAACACAATGGAGACTGACTTTTCCTTCCATATATAGCTTCATATGGGGCCATGCCAATACTAGCATGATGGCTATTATTATAAGCAAACTCCACCAATGGAAGCAATTTATCCCAACTTCCCTTCTACTCAATCACACATGCTCTCAGCATATCCTCCAAAGTCCTCATGGTGCGTTCGGTTTGTTCATCCATTTGGGGGTGATAGGCCATACTTAAGCAAAGTTTAGTTCCAAATGACCGTTGGAAAGCTCCCAGAATCTTGAAGTAAAATGGGGATTTCTATCGGAAACTATTGAAGAAGGAATACCGTGTAGTCTCACTATTTCTTGAATGTACAAAGAAGCTAAATTATCCAGGGGATAACTAGCTTTGATGGGTAAGATGAGAACTTGGTCAATCTATCCACTATAACCCATATAGCGTCATGACCTGATGACATCCTTGGCAAACCCATTACAAAGTCCATGGAGATACTTTCCCACTTCCATTCTGGGATTTCTAAGGGGTGTAAGGTCCCAAGCTTTTGGTGTTCTATTTTGATTCTTGACAAGTTAGGTACTTCTGAACAGAACTCCATTATGTCTTTCTTCATCCCAGGCCACCAAAACATCCTCTTAAGATCTGCATACATTTTACTAATTCCAGGGTGTATGGTGAATTCACCTCTGCGCCTCTTTAATATCTCCTATCTAAGATTACCACTTGAGGTACATATACCCTATCCTACCTCACTGGTCCTGAGTAAACTCGGTAACTTCCTTGTATGAGCCGATTCTAAAATCTCTTGAAATTCTCAATCTTCATGTTGTGCGGCCAGAATTTGTTCCTTGAACTGAGCGTTACTCTCTTTTGGACCTAACACCATACCTTCAGGGCTCACAAACATACCCACGCTAAGCTTCTTAAAGCTTTCTACTAGCTCGTTTCCTTCATCATCAGGCATGCTACACTCAGGGATTTCTTGCTCAATGCATCAGCCATAATGTTTGCTTTGCCTGATGGTAATTCGACTAACTAATAATCCTTAAGGAATTCTATCCATCGTCTTTGCCTCAAATTCAACTCTTCTGATCAAAAAGATATTTTAAACTTTTATGATCGAGAAAGACATTGAACTATAAACCATAAAGATGGTGTTCCTAGATTTTTAGACAAAAACCACACCTTAGCTCAAGGTCATCAGTTGGGTAGTTCACGTCATTGGGTTTAAACTGCCATGAAGCATAGGCAACCATGTTTGGTGCTTGGATCAACACACACCCTAACCCTTTCCTGGAAGCATCGCAATAAACCTCAAAGGGTTCACGGGGATTTGGAAACACCAATACAGGAGCCATAGTCAACTTTTGCTTCAACTCCTGGAAACTACTCTCACACTCGGCATCCACTTGAATTGAGCGTTCTTTTGGGTCAACTTTGTCAAAGGTAAGGCTAGCTGGAAAAGCCCATAATAAATTGCTTATAGTATCCAACTAATCCTAGGAAACTTTGAATCTCTGTCACCATGGTTGGTTATCCCCAATGAAATACTGATTCTACTTTGTTTGGATCTACGGAGACTCTTCTTGTGATACCACATGGCCAAGGAACTTAACCTCTCCCATCTAGAACTCATTTTGACAATTTAGCATACAACTTCCTCTCCCTTAGGATTTGCAACACAACCTTAAGATGCTCCGCATGTTCCTCTTCGGTTCGAATAGATAAGTATGTCATCTATAAAGACAACTATGAATTTATCCAAGTACGGGCAGAAGATTCAATTCATATAATCCATGAATACCGGAGCATTGGTCAATCCATAAGACATCGCCCTATACTTATAATGTCCATATCGAGTTCTAAAAGCGTTTTGGGGATATCCCCCTCCCAAACTTGAATCTGATGGTAACCTGATCTAAGGTCAATCTTTGAAAAAATGCTTGCCCCACGTAATTGATCCATGAGGTCATCAATCTTGGAGATGCTAAGGACCCTTCTAGCAAAGAACTGCCACTTGAAGACTAAGACTATGAGGATGATCCACCTTTAAAGAAGCGGTTTCAACCAAGTCTACAAAAGGATAAATGGCAACAGTAGTTGAGGCCATGCCCAAATGTGGAAGAGATCACGGAATAGACCTTGCTTGGCTGGACAAAATGTGTCCTATCCCTTGAAGCCAGGACACAAGATTTGGGAGTGCCCAAATAGGCATTTAAAACCAACTAACAAACCACAATAACAAAGTAGGGTATTCACCACAAGTGCTAAAAGGATGTCACCACCTAAAAATTCTATCTAAGGTAGGAATGTTTAGAATTTGATTGAATTGTTTGAAAGAGTGTGAATTCCTTGTTTGATTTTTAATTTGTCTTTTGAAATTATTTTCAAATGAATTTTGAGGGCAAAATTCTTTTTAAGGTGGGTGGTAATGTTACACCCTAAAAATTAGTTAAAAATTAATTTGAGCTTTATCAGTTACAATTTTAAAAATCTAATTGTTTAGAAATGATGAGGATTGCTCAACGGACCTATAAAAAAAAAAATTTAGGCCGGGGTGAATAGTAACCTTGTGGGTCTTGATCTGCCAGCCAGGACAACCAAACCCAAATCCGGAAGGAAGTGCCCGGGACTGAGAAAAGAGATGGTTAAGGTTAGAAATGGTAAGGAATGAGAATTTATACCTAGAGTTAAATTTCGGGTGATATCGGACTTACTTTGGTATTATTTACCTGTCGGTAAAATATCGATGTGAAGTTTCTTATACCTAATGAAACTTCCAATGCAAGTTTGCCACCTAACTAGACAAGTGTGTGGCTTAGAAGAAGCCACACCATTGCCACTTTATTAGGACCAATAGGATGCTTACAAAAATTACCACATTTATCTTTAAGAGAAAACATTTTGTACTTGAAATTAGTATGCATTTTGTCATAAACTCATAAGATCAACATGTTATCATTTCCTTTCATGAAAATTTCGGCCAAGACAAGAGCAAAACAGCCACCATTGTTGTCTTCTTCATAAGCTCAAGTTTTAACTTCAAATCATCAAAACACTTGCCCAAAATTACAAAAATTACAAACTTCACCAAAGTTATTCCACTCATCAATACCTACACATCTAACCAATTAAAATCTCAAACCTCCATCAATTTTCACTTTGATCCCTGACTTTCTTACTGCCTAGAGGAGGTTTGGTGTGTGATTGGGAGTCCTTAGAGTGAAGAGCAATCAAGAGGGGCATCCTTTGGAGCATAGAGCTCAAGAGCTTTCAAAGTGGATTCCAAGGATAGTGAAGCAACTACAAGAAAGACTAAATTGTAGTTTCTATAGTTTAGTTATGGGAACTCATATCTATTGTACATAGTTATACATATATGTATGTTCATAAATGTAGTAAAGAACCTACGTGGATTAAAGCTCATAGAAGAGCTTCCTTTTGTACTTGACTTGTATTAAATAAATACGTTATTTCTTGCAATATATTTTGATAGAACCACGAGTTCAGTTAATATGCGATTCGATCAATTCTTGCTATAGATAATTAAGAAAGGTCCGCAAATCTATAAGTAACAACTCTCGACTACGATGCCATGCCTTAAGGATGAGGTCGTACTTGGGAGGATGTTACATTATGGTATCAAGAGAGCAGTTCATCCTAGTAGGACCTTAAGGAATGGACTGGCTATGCTTCCTTTGTAAATGTCATGCATTATAATTCTATAAATGTGTATGACTGCGGTTGGAATGTTGTGGGTTGTTGCCACACTTATCTTGGTATTGAGCCTGATCAACTGAATAATTTTTGTTTAGTGTGACAGGAACCGATGACTTCAAATCGGCATACTAGGAACGGTGCTAGAAACGAAGCGGGTATGATGGAAACTTTTCATGAGATGCGGCTGCCATGAGAAAACAAGCTATAGCAGCCAACATGATGATAGAAAGGTTGGATCGATATGTCGAAGGAAACGGTTGGAACCCTAGGGGAGCAGAAGTGTACATAGAATTATAGAAGTTCGCAGAGTTCAGGAAGGCAAAACCTCCCCGTTTCGAGGAGCTTTTGATCGAACAAAAGAAGAAAGAAGCAAAGCTATGGAGAAGATTTTCTTCGTTCTTCCTTGTACGGAGACCCAAAAAGTGTCCTTCGCTACTTACATGCTAAAAGCGGATGCAGAATTTTGGTGGCTTGGCACCAAGGGGTTATTCAAAGCTTCTTAGGCTGAAGTTACATGGGAAGTGTTTAAGGAGGCTTTTTATCACAAGTATTTTCCGCTTCTAAAGGAGTTGGACTTCATGTCACTCAAGCAAGGGTTTATGATTGTAGCGGTAGGTACTGGTTTGAAGAGCTTTGCAAGTTTTCTATTATCTATCAGTGTAATCCCTGATGAAGCTTGGAAGTACATGAAATATGAGGGAAGGTTACGTGAGAACCTTGAAGCTACTATAGGACTCTTAGAGACGGGATTATGCAACCTTGGTAAACAAGTGCCGTCATGTAGAGGACTCCAACAAGGAGTTAACAGTCGCCCAATCTGTAAGGACCCTTCTAGCAAAGACCTGCCACTTGAAGACTAAGACTATAAGGATGATCCACCTTTAAAGAAGGTTTCAACCAAGTCTACAAAAGCATAAATGGCAACAGTAGTTGAGGCCATGCCCAAAATGTGGAAAAGATCACGGGAATAGACCTTGCTTGGGAGGACAAAATGTGTCCTATCTCTGCAAAAAGCCCTGGACACAAGATTTGGGAGTGCCCAAAAGGCATTTAAAACCAACTAACAAACCACAATAACAAAGTAGGGTATTCACCACAAGTGCTAAAAGGATGTCACCACCTAAAATTCTATCTAAGGTAGGAATGTTTAGAATTTGATTGAATTGTTTGAATAGTGTGAATTCCTTGTTTGATTTCTGGAATTTGTCTTTTGAAATTATTTTCAAATGAATTTTGAGGGCAAAATTCTTTTTAAGGCGGTGGTAATGTTACACCCTAAAAATTAGTTAAAAATTAATTTGAGCTTTATCAATCACAATTTTAAAAATCTAATAGTTTAGCAATGATGAGGATGGCCCAACGGACCTATAAAAAAAAAATTTAGGCCGGGGTGAATAGTAACCTTGCCGGGCCTTAGGGCCAGCCAGGACAACCGAAACCCCAAATCCGGACCAGGAAGTGCCGGGACTGAGAAAAGAGATGGTTAAGGTTAGAAATGGTAAAGAATGAGAATTTATACCTAGAGTTAAATTTCGAGTGATATCGGATTACTCGGGTATGGTATTATACCCGTTCGGAAAATATCGATGTGAGTTTCTTATACCATGAAACTTGCAATGCACGTTTGCCACTAACTAGACAAGTGTGTGGCTTAAGAAGCCACACCATTGCCACTTTATTAGGACTAATAGGATGCTTACAAAAATTACCACATTTATCTTAAGAGAAAACATTTTGTACTTGAAATTAGTATGCATTTTGTCATAAACTCATAAGATCAACATGTTATCATTTCCTTTCATGAAAATTTCGGCCAAGACAAGAGCAAAACAGCCACCATTGTTGTCTTCTTCATAAGCTCAAGTTTTAACTTCAAATCATCAAAACACTTGCCCAAAATTACAAAAATTACAAACTTCCTTCACCAAAGTTATTCCACTCATCAATACCTACACATCTAACCAATTAAAATCTCAAACCTCCATCAATTATCGCTTTGATTGACTTCCCTACTCTTGGAGAGGAGGTTTGGTGTGTGATTGGAGTTTAGAGTGAAGAGCAATTAAGAGGGGCATCCTTTGGAGCATAGAGTCAAGAGCTTTCAAAGTGGATTCCAGAGGATAGTGAGCAACTACAAGAAAGGCTAAATTGTAGTTTCTATAGTTTAGTTATGGGAACTCATATCTATTGTACATAGTTATACATATATGTATGTTCATAAATGTAGTAAAGAACCTATGTGGATTAAAGCTCATAGAAGAGCTTCCTTTTGTACTTAACTGTATTAAATAAATACGTTATTTCTTGCAATATATTTTGATAGAACCATTAGTCGAGTTATATGCGATTCGATTAATTCTTGCTATAAATAATTAAGAAAGGTCCAAATCTATAAGTAACAACTCTCGACTACGATGCCATGACTTAAGGATGAGGTCGACTTGGGAGGATGTTACATGATGGTATTAGAGCAGTTCATCCTAGTAGGACCTTAAGGAATGGACTGGCTATGCTTCCTTTGTAAATGTCATGCATTATAATTCTATAAATGTGTATGACTGCTAGTGGGAATGTTGTGGGTTGTTGCCACACTTATCTTGGTATTGAGCTGATCAACTGAATAATTTTTGTTTGGTGTGACAGGAACGATGACTTCAAATCGGCATACTAGGAACGGTGCTAGGAACGAGCGGGTATGATGGAAACTTTTCATGAGATGGCGGCTGCCATGAGAAAACAAGCTATAGCAGCTAGGATGATAGAAAGGTTGGATCGATATGTTGAAGGAAATCCAGTTGGGAACTGAGGAGTAGAAAGTGGACATAGAATTATAGAAGTTCGCAGAGTTCAAGGAAGGCAAAACCTCCCCCGTTTCGAGGAGCTTTTGATCCAAACAAAGAAGAAGATAGACTCAAGCTATGGAGAAGATTTTCTTCGTTCTTCCTTGTACGGAGACCCAAAAAGTATCCTTCACTACTTACATGCTAAAAGCGGATGTAGGTTTTGGTGGCTTGGCACCAAGGGTTATTTGAAGCTTCTTAGACCTGAAGTTACATGGGAAGAATTTAAGGAGGCTTTTTATCACAAGTATTTTCCTGCTTCTATGAGGAATGCGAAGGAGTTGGACTTCATGGCACTCAAGCAAGGGTTTATGAGTGTAGTCGAGTACACAGCTAAGTTTGAAGAGCTTTGCAAGTTTTCTATTATCTATCAGCGTAATCCCGATGAAGCTTGGAAGTACATGAAATATGAGGGAAGGTTACGTGAGAACCTCTGAAGCGACTATGGGACTCTTAGAGATCCTGATTATGCAACCTTGGTAAACAAGTGCCGTCGTGTAGAGGACTCAACAAGGAGTTAACAGCGGCCAATCCGTAACGCCCCAATTTTTACTTAATTTTCACCGTCATTAAGAATTCCGAATCACCATAGGTAAATATTATATAAAATTTGAGACCAAACAATCCTTAATAAAGGAATATAACATTAAAGAAGTTAGGAGCAATTCGTGGGTATTGCAAATGATTTTTTGGACGTGTAAAATGACCAAAATGCCCCTGAGGTTATTTTACTGAGAAATGAGGATCGTGGGCCCCACCTATCCTCAAGGATGTTTTGATGTTAATAAGGGATTGTTTGTGTTATGTGTGTTAATAGAGGAGAAGAATCCTAATTTTGAGTCTCGACGGCGAAATGACCAAAACGCCCGGCGTTTTTAAATATATTTGCGTGTCAACTGAGTCGAACCTCACTAAAATGTGTTAAAAGGTGTTTTTAAGCCATGATTAACCATTGGTTAAGTTCTGGGTGGTCTCGGGCAATTTTTAAGTGAAATGACGTTTGCCCCCTTCTGTTGGAACTTTACAAATTTTGAGATTTTTTGATTGCGTCTAATGAAACCTAAGCAATATTAGGCTCAAATTAAAGCTTATTAAATTCTAATTATTAATCTAGAGTCAAAATTATTTATCTAAATTGATTAGAACTAAAATTGCTTTAAAACACTCAAATTGCTTACTAATTCACCTAAGCCCTCAACCAAATTCTTAAATTGCATGAATACCTTACCTACACTAAATAATGCATGGAACACACAAATTTCTCCTCCTTGGGCTGTAATGGACGAAATTATTGATGCCATTATGCATCAGAATAATTGCCCAAAGATACACTAAAACAAAATGCCAAAAATTCCCTAAAACATGGCATAAAACATGCCTTAAACAAGGAATGATCTTTTCTCCCTTTGTTCCCCATGAAAATCCATCAGCCTTCCTCCTTCATTTGTCCATTTATGAGCTTCAAAATCTCTATAAATAGGCATGCTTGAAGAGGTGTTAGAAGCCTTTGATCATAACTTACACAATTCTAGTTCTTAGAAGCACCAAAAGCTCTCATTTCCTCCTCCTCTTGGCTGAATTTTTCTTCAACTTTTCAAGAATATTTTCTTTCATTTCACTCCAAGAAACCAAGTTCTCTTCCTTTCCTTCAAATCAAATTAGGTAGGGAGTTGTTTCTAAGTTCATTTTATGCTATGACAAGTTATGTTTCTAGCTCAAAATGATGATTTTTCAATGAGCTTCTTCTAGCTCTCAATTTCTGTTTTGTTTTTCCTTTTCTTTTAAAAACTTTCAGCCTTATGGCCTAGATTATGATGA
The DNA here is from genome assembly GCA_030441495.1 of Dalbergia oliveri. Taxonomy (NCBI): domain Eukaryota; kingdom Viridiplantae; phylum Streptophyta; class Magnoliopsida; order Fabales; family Fabaceae; genus Dalbergia; species Dalbergia oliveri. Next base: position 926 of record JAMLFY010000331.1, on the reverse strand, counting down.
GACCATGGTTTGATGATGAGGTTCTTGAGTGTTGGTTGCAAAGCCATCACAAGTTAGACCTCTAAAACTTGAAGGTTTCACTAGTTTTTAAAGCTTTACAATTTCTTTTTCTTTCCTTATTTTTCTTTAATGATTTTGGCCAAATGGCCTAAGAAGGAATATGATGATAGCTTGATGATGAGGCTTGAATTTAAGTTGGGAGGTAAATCCATTCACAAGTTAGGCCTTTAAAGCTTGAAAATTCCACTTGATGCAAAACTTTAAAGAATGATGTTTTTATGATGTAAAATAAAGATCTTGAGTTTAGAACTTGAAAGATGTATTTTATTATGTCTAGAGAGTTACAATGATTCATAATTGGTTTAGTAATTAATTTTAGCATCATAAGTGGAAAGCTTGGAATGAAATGCTTAAAACCTAACTTCTAACATACCTCAAAAGCTTAAGAACAACTACGTCTATGGCTACCCCATATAGTCTAATAATGTTGAAGGCTTATAATTGATGGTATAAATCCCTTTACATGCATAAGTAATTAGTTTGATAATTAGGTTATCTCATTTTATAAAGTTTGGTTATTTAAGTGAGCTTTACCTTGAGATTTTAGATGACATCTTTTGATGCTTTGGAATGTCAGTTATATGACTGAAGTAATGCCTACTGAGAATTTGATATTATTGAATGATTTCATGGCTTGCATGTTATAGTTCTTGCTATTGCAAACAATGAGTAATATTCATGCACCTTGATGATTATGATATAACATGCTAAGACTTAATGGTGACTTAAACTTATGAGGAAACGATCCTCTGGACCCATCTAGACTATAGGTGGTGAAAAGGTGATCCTGAGAGAAATGATCCTTTATGACCCATCAGACTATAGATGGTGAAGGTGATTCTTGCCCCCAGCCCGTTCTCTCAAAA